>CAUJRU010002504.1:0-74531 GCA_963277665.1 Viscum album
ACTATTCATAAGGGTATATTTCTATTCATAATTATAGGGTACTATTCATAAGGGTAGGTTACTATTCACCAGAAATTAAGTTAATTCTATCAAACTCAAAATATCATCCTGAACACAATGGTGTATGTTAGATTTTTAAAATTTGAATCACAGAGCTGGAATATTTATGTTTAATGGCTAGGTTTTGGTGATCTCTTATTAGTAACCATGTAACATCCCAGGTAAATAAATAATATTACATTCTAATGTTTATCAATATTTGTGAATAAAATGTTAATACTACTTTAAATGGAATGCTATGCTTGATGACGTACCCAATACGCAACAATGAGTTTCTTTGAAATCTTACGTTGCACACTAATAATATAATAATATTATAATAGTTAACACCTAGCCGTTGTAATGGAGGGAATGAACATAAATAACTACAAAATGATTACATATGTTTTTAATGTATTTTTACATTTATCCAATAAATGTTAGAGGCTTAAAATCCAAATGAATCCAATTTTAAGAATAAATACTCTAATATTTCTAAAAGATTGTTTTACCGCCTTTTAATGGCGAACCATTTTTTTAAATCTTTCTTTTGAAAATTTTATAAGCTATATTTGTCAAAATAAACTTATTCTTTATGATTGGGACATTGAAATTTACTTTGGATAAATTTCTGGAATTTTTATGATAATGTTCATTTTTTTAATGAATAGTGAAAAGTGTTGTATTTTAATTCAAAACCTATTTTTAATCTAATTAATTTATATAGTTAGATTATTTTTTAATTGGTTTTAAAGTGTAATTAGAATATATTTTTACCATTTAATCCAATGATGGTCATTATAATTAATATCACTTTGAGATTGGAAATAAACGAGTGTCAATCTTTTGATAGACATTGTTTCTTGAAAACACGCTATTTGATTTGACAACGAGATTTAATTATAAAATTAATTAATTCAACTTCTATGTTATTAATTTGGTAAAATAGATATCATTTTTGAATTCGGAATATCAAATATAGATTAGGGTGAATTTTTGGTATTTTTTCTGAAAAACCTTAATTTTTGATGAATAGTGAAACCACAAAGTTGTAGTTACAAAAACTGATTTTTAGTTTAAATGGAACTTTACCACTTATGTGTTTTGAATTTCAAAAATCCAATATAAATTATTTTCATTATTAAGAAAAATTTGGTTCAATGGGATGAAAATAATTTTTGATGAAAAGTATCTTTTAAGTTTTATTAATCACGATTAAAGGTAATTAGTGTGATATAAGGTAAAAATGATATTATAATAAAATTAAAATATATTGACACTTGTCATAACCCTATTGTATGAGTCATGGCCAACCACGATAACCCATGGGTTGATTTTTGGGACCCCATGGGGCCACTTGGGTAAGATAATGACATTAATGCCTTTTATTTAATGTAAAAGTAAAAATGACACAAACATGTATTATTTTACTAAAAAAATTTACATGGGGTTATACAAGTCATATTTTTGACTATAAATAATAATTGGAAAACTAAAAATAGTTCCTAAATCATAGTATTTTTTTTATTTTTAGACATTAAATAAATGAAATTATTTATGACATGATGATGATGTAGCAATTACCTCATTATTTAACAATTTAAATAAAATGAAAAGATAATGTAAAATCTAAGACCTACGCATGTAAAAATCCAATTTTATGGGTGTATTTTGAACACTTATCACCTTATCCTAGAAATACATCAATGTGGGACCTTTAAAATCTGAAAATCATTTTATAATAAAGTAATATTTTATAACATTCCAAGAGTGCCCCTCCTCTTCTCTTATAAAAGGCCCCCACCTCTACCACCTTACCCACACCTCTCAAGCATTTGGATCGGCCAAACCCTGCCCATTTCATCTCTCCACATCCCTATCTTCATCATTGAAGCCTCAACCTAGGCAAAAAGCTCTTCAAGGAACCCTTTTGGTTCAAACCAAAGGGAGTTACCCGATTTAAAGGTAATGTCTTCTCTTATGTTATTTTGTTTTATTTTGCTTCTACAACCCCCTAAAATCTTTTTATTCCTTTCTTTTGTGAAAACACCAGTATCTTCAATATACTATGATGTTTTTATAAGAAGTATTAGAGCTACACTTACACACACATCTGTATGATGGTTAAAGAACATACTGTTTCTGTGGATGGCGAGTTACTGCCTCACGAAACGATGATTGTTCAATATTATTTTAACACATTTAAAGGTGGCCATTCTGATTTCACTGTATTATATATATGATATATATGATATATATGTTTTATATATTCTTCTGTATTTTATATTTAAATCATACCTTAATTCTTTTCATGTTGTGCAAATGCGATAATTTCATATGAGGAAGTGCGGACTACCGCCCCTCAAGTGATGTGACTCGTTCATGCAATACATGGAATGTATAAAGAATGAAATTAATAAACTTATGTGACCTATATAACATATATATTATACTGAAATTATAATATATATATATATATATCTCAATTATTTTTAATTCCATTAATATGACAAAGAAATGAAAGTAGCGTTCATGCGTACGTACGGCCTGCCATCTCCATAAACCGTGCATTTCATTTATTTTTATCTTCAAATGTTATGGAATAGTATAAAATGAACATTTACTGGATATATATGATATTTAAATCATTAATACTATTCTGTAGATGATGTACTTATAACTACATGGACGATTCTTTTCAAACAAGTTCATTTTTGACTCATGTACCAAACATCGACAAAAACATTGGATATGAACTCACATAATTAACTAATAATATGTGATATTAATTGAATAATAAAATTTAAAGGATGCCCTTAAGAAATTATAAATTGACAAAAGTGTATTATTCATGAATATAAAGAAACAAACAAGACAAGTCGGACTTGAGGTAAGGGAACCTAGCCCTCTCTTTCTTTTTCAGTACACTCTTTTATGTCATTCCTTTTAAACTCATCTTTCTTATGATTGGGATGTTCTTTTGTATTACTCTTACTGTAATTTTTATGTTCATATGATTAGAGACCCTATTTTCTCTCATCAATCCATTTTGGAAGATTTGATTGGCGCCGTTAGGCTGCCGAATTTTCGTAAGGGATCCAACCTCTCTCTTTCTTTTAAAGTACTCTCTTTTATGTCACCTATTTTAAACTCCTATTTCTTATGTTGGGGGATGTTCTTATATATTCATATTTCTGTACATTTTATGTTAATATGATCAGAGAACCTATTTGATCTCATAAATCCATTTTTGGATGTTTTATGTAGCGCTGTTAGGCTGCCGAATTTTCATAAGGGGATTTTCATCTCACTTTTTATTCCCGTGAGATTCAGGCTACATTGGACACTATTTCCTTTTGTGTGGTGTATGTACTGCCAATTATTTTACTATTTGTATAATATACTCTAATTTACGGGTATTTATATCTTCAATTTATGACCCTTCTTTCATGGGGTGTACGTTTCGAAAGTTGCCCAAATCGGTAAGGGAACCTTTCACACTCCTCTTTTTAAAAGACTTATTTTGTCATGTCTTTTAATTTACATCTTTTTATGTTGGGATATGTTCTTCTATATCCTTATTGATTTAAATTTTATGTCCAAGTGATGAGATACCATTTTCTCTCTCATCAACTAATTTTATGAACTTTAAAGTGACGTCGTTAGGCTGTCGAATTTTACCTAGGGAACTTCTTAACCAAATTTCGATTTCTTTGGGTTCAACTTGAAGTTATTGAATATGCCATCCTATGAATATGTGTGAATGAACTCTGGTTGTTTTACACTTAATATCCAATTATATTGGGTGTATTTATATTTTTCACACATAATTATGAGATTGATTTATCCTTAATTTAAGGATACCTTCTTTATAAGTGATTTCATCTCATTTTACATTTCTATTGAGACTTCATTGTTGTTATGCACTAATTCACTCTTATATGGTGTATATACTGTCCATTGGAATATTATATCATGAATCCCTTTATTCTCATGATATTATAATGTTCTGATTAAAAGTTATTCCTCAGTTAGTGTATTCAAGTGTCTCTCATTTTGTTAGAAACCCTTTAACTAAAATATAGTTTTAAATGTTTTAATGATTTATTCTTATAAATATTTATCATTAATATCCATTTTTTCAAATTGGTTTTAAGGATTTATTTATATGGATATTAATGGTTTAAAATGTTAAAATCTTAAAAGTGGTATGAGACACTTTGATTCAAAAATATCTTTATTAAATGTTTTAAATAGTTTTGAAAATGGTTTTAGAATGGATTCATTATTTCAAATATCTTAATATGTTATATTTTTATTACAATGTGGGAATGTTATATTTCCTTTATGCTTAAGTTATATGCTATGATTATGTTATGGTTCTTGGGCATTGTTTTTGAAGATGAGTGGTTCCGTGATAAACTAAGGGCAGGTGAGCCCGATATAGCTCTCCAATGCATTGGGTAACGCAAAGGAGTTAAACGTTAAAGTTTATCTGAAGAAATTTAGGGAATATACTGTGATGGGTATTCCAAACGTAACCATGAGGGTTACTCCCTACGTAAGAATGTTATGAATGCCTCATGTTACCCTTATGTCTTATGATTTCTATGATTTATTCATGATTTGATGAGGTATGTTAAAGTGTTTATGGTTTATGGGTAAAGTATGATTTCATTGATTCTTATGTATACATGTACTAATGTTTCCTTTCCATATTTTTATATCCCTTACTGAGCTTTTTATGCTCATCTCAAGTTTTTGAAATGATTTTTCATAGGTCAAGAGAAAGGTACATGATATGATGATAGTGTCAAGGAAGTGTCAAGAAAGAATCCATGTTTTATTTTAAATATGTTTCCGTTGATGGGAAAAATGAATACTATCTTTTATGTAACCACTTTGTTTAAATGTGGAATGTAATGCATGTTTTATGATCTAATTCTCTAAAACTCTAAACCTGAAAATATCCTCAATGTGTATTCTTGAAATATCTAAAGAGTAAGTAATGTTTAATGCTGGGGAATTATAGTTGGTATCAAAGGTCGGTTTAGATAACTTTAGAGGTTAGAGTGTTGTTTATGAAAAAGTGACAAGTTGTGTATAACCACAATGATTAGTATATTAGATGGAGTCATTGTTTTTTTGAAAGTTAGAATGAGTTTGAGATAACTTGGATAAGTATATCTTGGTGTTTATCTTCCTCTCTATTATATGATGATTTTACTGATATACTCACACTGACCTTTTTGGTTTTAGTAAATGGATGGATCTAGAAGGCACCAAAGTGACAATGGGTTTGAAGGAAACTGTGGTGGTTCTCTGATTAAGAGACTGGAGGAAATGAGGGATTCAATGAGAAATCTCTTGGTTATTCTAAACCAACTATCAAGAGTCATGATCAACCACTTGAACCTTGGTGAGTTCTCTAATTTCTCTTGTATGAGAGAACCAAATCGATGTGGAAGTTCATGTGATAATTATAAAGGTAACCATTAGGGTTTATATGATCCTTACTTTTGAGGTAATTATGGTTTACTATATGTTATGATGGAAAATTAAAGGCATGACATAAACATGAGGTTAAAATATGTTATGATTATTTTTGTAGATTTTATCTCATTTTTGGGAATGTTTTATGAATTATATAGTTTTGGAAAAAGGAAAACACGCAGACCATGTGACAACATGTCGCATCGGACGAAGTTGTGGGAATCGAACCCACAACTAAAGTGCAACTGGTATTTATCGCCGACCACTGGACTACGTGAAGTCCCAGGTTAGTTTGAATGATTATTTTTAGTTAGTTGATTTTATGAATTAAGTGTAAGTTGATTTTGGGTTATAAATGGAAATGATTAGCCTATCATGGAGGATATGTGATTAGGTTAATTAATTTTCAGTATGAGACTGTAAGAGTAACTGATGTTATTTTGGAGAAAAATGTTAAGATTTATCCTAGGAGACTATGTGATTAAATCCTTCAGAGATTTGGGTTTCAATATTAGTTTTGTTTACTTTGATGAATTTTATGGATAGATGTTTATTGAATGGTCTTTGTTGAACTTTGGGTTTTTTTGACAAATTTTGGAGATTAGGAGTAGTTTTTCTTTTTGTAAAAATAAATCCTTTTTGGGTATTATCTGATCTCGAACTAAACTTTTTAGTTTGGTTTTGGTTGATATCTAAAGACATGATAAATATATAGTTCTATTTTGTGGATTAAGTGATTCTCAAGAAGTTGATTATAGTACTCTTAATGCGAACAAGGATTCCTAAATATCCGTCTTTTGGATAAAATATGAGTTTGATTAAGGAATCTAGTAAAAGTTGGAAGTCTACGTGACAAGTAAGTATGTATCATTATTAATTAGTTAAGCTCAAAAATAAATTCCTCAATTAAGAGTAACTTAAAACAAAATTGTTGTCTGTTAACTTTTCCTACAGGGGAATCGAATACCGTTTAACCCATCACAAGCTTGTGATTTTCTTGTGGTTAACTTTCCCCTAGACATGTTTACTATCACTCTCCATCAGAACATGACACGTTGTTTTTTCGTCTATATCCATATTTTCATACTTGGATTCCTATTATGGGTTAACTCGGGTGACCTTTGTACTTCTCTCCCATTCTTTTTAAGTTATAGTTTTACTGACTCTTGTTTCGATGTGGGACATTCAATGGAGTTTCCAAGCCCAATTTTGAAATTGCAAGCACGCAATTCCCAAAAGGGGGAAGGTTGTAACATCCCAGGTACATAAATAATATTACATTCTAATGTTTATCAATATTTGTGAATAAAATGTTAATACTACTTTGAAGGGAATGCTATGCTCGATGGCGTACCCAATACGCAACAACGATTTTCTTTGAAATCTTACATTGCACACTAATAATATAATAATATTATAATAGTTAACTCATAGCCGTTTTAATGGAGTGAATGAACATAAATAACTAAAAAATGATTACATATGTTTGTTAAGTATTTTTACATTTATCCAATAAATGTTAGAGGCTTAAAATCCAAATGAATCCAATTTTAAGAATAAATACTCTAATATTTTTAAAAGATTGTTTTACCACCTTTTGATGGAGAACCAATTTTTTAAATCTATATTTTGAAAATTTTATAAGCTATATTTTTCAAAATAAACTTATTCTTTATGATTGGGACATTGAAATTTACATTGGATAAATTTATGACATTTTTCTGATAATGTTCATTTTTTAATGAATAGTGAAAAGTGTTGTATTTTAATTCAAAAACTATTTTTAATATAATTTAATTATATAGTTAGATTATCTTTTTAATTGGTTTTAAATTGAAATTAGAATATATTTTTACCATTTAATCCAATGGTGGTCATTGGAATTAATATCAATTTGATATTGGACATAAACGAGTGTCAATCTTTTGATAGATATTGTTTCTTAAAAACACGCTATTTGATTTGACAGTGGGATTTAATTATAAAATTAATTAATGAAACTTATATGTTATGAATTTGGTAAAATAGACATCATTTTTGAATTCAGAATATCAAATATAGCTTAGGGTGAATTTTTGGTATTTTTCCAAAAAACCTTAATTTTTGATGAATAGTGAAACCACAAATTGGTAGTTACAAAAACTGATTTTTCTTTTAAATGGAAATTTACCACTTCTGTGATTTGAATTTAAAAAATACAATATAAATGATTTTCATTATTATTAAAAATTTGGTTCAATGGGATGAAAATAATTTTTGATGAAAAGTAACTTTTAAGTTTTATTAATCACGATTAAAGGTAAATTGTGTGATTTAAGGTAAAAATGATATTATAATAAAATGAAAATATCTTGAAACTTGTTCTAACCCTATTGGATGAGCCATGGGAGACCAAGACAACCCATGGGTCGATTTTTGGGACCCCATGGGGCCACTTGGGTAAGATAATGACATTAATTCCTTTTATTTAAAGTAAAAGTAAAAATGACACAAACATATATTGTTTTACTAAACGTTTTTTTAGATGGGGTTATAAAAGTCATATTTTTGACTATAAATATTCATTGGGAAGATAAAACGATTTAATACATCATTTTATTTTTTTATTATTTTTATACATTAAATAAATTAAATTATATATGACATAATGATGATGCAACGATTACCACATTATTTAATGATTTAAATAAAATGAAAAGATAATGTAAAATCTAACACCTAAACATGTAAAAAACCTATTGTATGGGTGGATTTTGAACTCTTATCTCTTTATCCTATAAATAAATCAATGTGGGACCTTTAAAATCTGAAAATCATTTTATAATAAAGCATTATTTTATAACTTTCCAAGAGTGCCCCTCCTCTTCTCTTATAAAAGGCCCCCACCTCTACCACCATACCCATACCTCTAAAGCCTTTGGCTCGGCCAAACCCTGCCCATTTCATCTCTCCACATCCATATATTCATCATTGAGGCCTAAACTTATGCCTAAAGCTCCTCAAGGAACCATTTTGGTTCAAACCAAAGGGAGTTACCCGATTTAAATGTAATGTCTTCTCTTATGTTCTTTTGTTTTATTTTGCTTCTAAAACCCCCTAAACTGTTTTTATTCATTTATTTTGTAACAAAAACAGTATCTTAAATATACTAGTATGTTTTTATAAGAATTATTAGATCTACAATTACACACACATCCGTCTAATGGTTAAAGAACATACTGTTTCTGTGGATGATGAATTACTGCCTCAGGAAACGATGATTGTTCAATATTCTTTTAACACCTTTAAAGGTAGCCATTATGATGTCACTGTATTTTAAATATGATATATATGGTATTTATGTTTTATATATGCTTCTGTAATTTATATTTATATCATACCTTTATTCTTTGCATGTTGTGCAAATGCGATAATTTCATATGAGGAAGTGCGGACTACCGCCCCTCAAGTGATGTGACTCATTCATGCAATACATGGAATGTATAAAGAATGAAATTAATAAACATATGTGACCTATATAACATATATATTATAATGGAATTATAATATATATATATATATCTCTCAATTATTTATAATTCCATCAATATGACAAAGAAATGAAAGTTACGTTCATGCGTACGTACGACCTACCGTCTCCATGAACAGTGAATTTCATTTCTTTTTATCTAAAAATGGTATGGAATAGTATATAATGAATATTTACTGGATATATATGATATTTAAATCATTAATACTATTCTGGAGATGATGTACTTATAACTACATGGACGATTCTTTTCAAACAAGTTCATTTTTGGCTCACGTACAAAACATCGACAAAAACATTTGATATGAACTCACATAATTAACTAATAATATGTGATATGAATTGAATAATAAAATTTAAAGGAGTTACTTAAGAAATTATAAATTGACAAAAGATTATTATTGAGGAATATAAAGAAATGAACAAGACAAGTCAGACTTGAGGTAAGGGAACCTACCCCTCTCTTTCTTTTTAAGTACACTCTTTTATGTCATTCATTTTAATCTCATATTTCTTATGATTGGGATGTTATTTTATATTAACGTTACTGTAATTTTTATGTTCATATGATGAGATACCCTATTTTCTCTCATCAATCCATTTGGGAAGATTTGATTGGTGCCGTTAGGCTGCCGAATTTTCGTAAGGGATCCAACCTCTCTCTTTCTTTTAAAGTACTCCCTTTTATGTCACTTATTTTAATCTCCTCTTTATTATGTTGGGGGATGTTATTATGTATTCCTATTTCTGTAAATTTTATGTTAATATTATGAGAGACCCTATTTGATCTCATCAGTCCATTTTTGGAAGTTTTATGAAGCGCCGTTAGGCTGCCGAATTTTCATAAGGGGATTTTCAACTCACTTTTTATTCCCGTGAGATTCATGCTACATTGGCCACTATTTACTTTTGTGTGGTGTATGTACTGCCAATTATTTTACTATTTGTATAATATAATCTCATTTATGGGTATTTAAATCTTCATTGTATGAACCTTCTTTCATGGGGTGTACGTTTTGAATGTTGCCCAAATAGGTAAGGGAACCTTTTACACTCCTCCTTTTAAAAGACTTATTTTGTCATGTCTTAGAATTTACATCTTTTTATGTTGGAATGTGTTATTATATATCCTTATTGATGTAAATTTTATGTCCAAGTGTTGAGATACCATTTTCTCTCTCATAAACTAATGTTATGAACTTTAAAGTGATGCTGTTAGGCTGTCGAATTTTACAAAGGGAACTTCTTAACCCAATTTTGATTTCTTTGGGTTCAACTTGAAGTTATTGAATATGACATCATATGAATATGTGTGAATGACCTATGGTTGTTTTACACTTAATATACAATTATATTTGGTGTATTTATATTTTTCACACATAATTATGAGATTGATTTATCCTCAATTTAAGGATACCTTCTTTATAAGGGATTTCATCTCATTTTACATTTCTATTGAGACTTCATTGTTGTTATGCACCAATTCACTATTATATGGTCGATATACTATCATTTGGAATATTATATCATGAATCCCTTTATTCTCATGATATTATAATGTTCTGATTAAAAGTTATTCATCAGTTAGTGTATTCAAGTGTCCCTCATTTTGTTAGAAACCCTTTAATTAAAATATCGTTTTAAATGTTTTAATGATTTATTATTATAAATATTTCACATTAATATCCATGTTTTAAAATTGGTTTTAAGGATTTATTTATATGGATATTAATGTTTTAAAATTTTAAAAGCTTCAAAGTGGTATGGGACACTTTGATTCAAAAATATCTTTATTAAATGTTTTAAATGGTTTTGAAAATGGTTTTAGAATGGATTCATTATTTCAAATATCTTAATATGTTATATTGTTATTTCAATGTGGGAATGTTATCTTTAATTTATGATTAAGTTATATGCTATGATTATGTTATGGTTCTTGGGAATTTTTTATGAAGACGAGTGGTTCCGTGATAAACTAAGGGCGGGTGAGCACGATATAGCTCTCCAATGAATTGGGTAACACGAAGGAGTTAAATGTTAAGGTTTCTCCGAAGAGATTTAGGGAATATACTGTGATGGGTATTCCAAACGTAACCACGAGGGTTACTCCCTATATAAGAATGTTATAAATGCCTCAAGTTACCTTTATGTCTTATGATTTTTATGATTTATTCATGATTTGATGAGTTATGTTAAAGTGCTTATGTTTTATGGGTAAAGTATGATTTCATTGATTTTTATGTATACATGTACTCATGTTTCCTTTCCATATTTTTATATCCTTTACTGGGATTTTTATGCTCATCCAAATTTTTTGAAATGTTTTTTACAGGTCAATGGAAAGGTACATGATATGATGATAGTGTCAAGGAAGTGTCAAGAACGAATCCATGTTTTATTTTAAATATGTTTCCGTTGATGGAAAAAATGAATACTATCTTTTATGTAACCACATTGTTTAAATGTGGAATGTAATGCATGTTTTATGATCTAATTCTCTAAAACTCTAAACCTGAAAAGATCCTCAATGTGTATTATTGAAATATCTCAAGATTAAGTAATGTTTAAAGATGGGGCATTATAAACCGTGTTTTGTTCCACAGAAGCTCAGTGATTAGTGAAATATAATCCATCTAATGAATACAATGTTATTAAGAGAAACATACCATAAAATGTTTGTGGTGCTACATTATTCCCTCGTTCAGATATATTTTCCTCGAAATTTTGGGAATAAATTCTACAAAAAAGATGTGGGTCGTTCTTCTTCATAACATCATCAGGTTCCCATGCTGCTTCCTTTATATTCTAGTTCATCAAAGAATATTTACTAGAATATTTTTCTGATTTCTCAATAACTGCTCCCTTGTGTCAAGAATCCCGATAGGATTTTCACAGTATGAAAAATCATGTTCCAGTTCTATTTCTTCATAGGTGATTACATGCATCAGGACTAGCATGTATATCTTCAACCATGACACATGGAACACATCATGAACTTTTGAGAGACTTGGAGGAGTTGCTAAATGGTAAGCTACAACTCCGATTCATTCCAAAATTTCAAATGGTTTTATGTAACTGGGAATAAATTTCTCTTTCTTACTAAACCTTAAGACATCCTTATATGGAGATACTTTCAGAAAGACATGATCTCCCACATTGAATTCCAAATCCTTTCTCCGGTTTTCAGCATAACTCTTCTGCCTAATTTGGACCACTTTAATATGGGATTGGATTGTCTTCACCTTTACCATGGTCTCTTCAATATGTTTCGGGCCTATAAGTCTCCTCTCACCAACTTTGTCCCAACAAGTTAGAGTTAGATATCTCATTCCATATAATGCTTCATATAGAGACATTTGAATACGATAATGGAAACTATTATTGTAGGAAAATTCCACCAATGGAAAGTATTTATCCCACATAACTTGGAAGTCAAGGGAGAATGCCCTCAACATGTCTTGTAGAGTTTTAATAGTCTTTTCAGACTGTCTCTCAGTATGGGGGTGATAAGCATTACTCATACGAAGCTTAGTATTCAAAGCATTCTTGAAACATTTCCTGAATTTTTATGTAAACTGGGGATCTCGATTAGACACAATCGATAGAGGTGCCCCATGATGTCTTATAACTTCATTAATATAATTTATTTTCCAGAACTCAAGAGGTAAATCCTCTCTTATTTGAAGGAAATGTGATGATTTTGTTAGATAATCAACAATTACCCATATTACATCATTTATTCTAGGTATCCTTGGTAGTCCGATGACAAAATCTTTCATAATATTATCTTACTTACACATAGGAATTGGTAGAGGGTGCATCACTCCTCTGGGATGTTGTCTCACTACCTTCACTTGTTGAAAAATTAGACACCTTGACACATAGTCAGAAATTTCACGCTTCATATTATCCCACCAAAAATATTCATTCATATCTCTATACGTCTTTGTGATACATAGGTGTATAGGGAAATTTAAGCTATAAGCATCATCTAATAGTTTCCTTTTTTGATTAGGTACTGATGGGACACAAAACCTCTTCCCAAACTTCAGAACTTCTTCCACATACATGAATTCTTCTAATCTCCCATCCTTATTAGAAATAATTTTTTTATGTAGATTCTCATCATCAGATTGAGAAATTTTTATCTTAAATTATAAATATGGTTTATAAATCATTTGAAATAGAATATATGTTTCTTCTTCTTTAACAATTCTAATATCCATCATTAGTATATCCAAAAATATTGGATCTCTCTCAACCATCGTTTGAGTTATAAGTCCACGATCTTTCCTTCATAATGCATCTTCCACCTTACTCATCATTCCTAGGTGGTAGTGTATTTAACAATCGTAATCTTTGAGTAACTCGAGTGATCAATTTTTTCTCATGTTGAGTTCTTTTTGTGGGAAAATGTATTTCGAACTCTAGTGGTCCGTATAAATCTCACATAATTTTTTGTAGAGTTAATGTCTCTATATTTTCATAGAAAATATTACAGCTTCTAACTCAAGCTCATGAGTTGGATAATTTTTCTCATGAGTCTCTAACTTTATTTATTCATACGAAATAGTTTTATCATTTTGTATAAGGACACTACCCGGTCCATTCTTTGATGCATCACTGTATATTACAAATCCATCACTTCCAGATGGAAGAGTCAAAATTGGAACATTGTCCAATCTTCATTTCAATTCCTCAAATAATTCGGTACATTCTTTAGTCCACAAAAACTTAACTCCTTTACGTGTGAGCTTGGTTTATAGGTTAGCCAGTCAGGTAAAATTCTAAACAAAACACCGATAGTAACCTGCTAAGACAATACAATTGCATACCTCAGTTATGTTTGTTGGTATGGGACACTATTGTATTGAATTTGTCTTCACAAGATCAACTAGGATTCTATCCATAGAGACAATATGGCATATAAATGAAACTGATTAATGCCAGAATTTTCACTTGCTAAACATCCCATATACTTCATTTTTTCTGTGAGTTTTCTGAATAATCCAAATGTTCTCATCATGGACTTCATATTATTTTGAGTATACCAAGATATCATCAATTAATGAAACAACAAAGTTATCAATATATTCCTTGAAAACTCTATTCATTAAATCCATGAAAGTAGAGGGTTCATTAGTCAATCCAAAAGGCATCATAGAAAACCCGTAATGCCCATACCAGGTTCGAAATGTTTTCTTAGGAATGACTTCTTTCCTCACACACAGCTAATGATATCCAGATTTAAGTTCAATCTTTGAAAAGTATTGAGTTCCATGGATATGATCAAATAAATGGTCAATTCGATGTAGAGGATGCTTATTCTTTATTTTAATATCATTGATTTCCTTATAATCAATGCATAACCTCATGGATCCATCTTTCTTCTTAAAAAAAAGTACTGGGGCTCCCCAGAGAGAAACACTAGGTCGAATAAACCCTTTTTTACTCAACTGTTCTAGTTTTTTATTTAGCTCCACTAACTCCACAGTGGTCATTCCATAGGGTGTCTTTGATATAGGTCTTTCACCTAGAATTATGTCAATGGAAAACTAAATTTCTCACTCTAGAGAATGTCTAGGTAAATACTATGAAAATAAATCAATGTATTATCGCACTATATAAACATATTCAGTTGGAATATTTCTTTCCTCAACCATAGATATTGGGTTCTCCTCCTCTACATGAATTTCATTCAATAGTGCTACTGGGGGAGGATCTAGATAGTAATCGGGTGGCAAGGTCTCTGATCTAAATATAAGAGATTCTACACCATTTTCAAAAATTTTAACTTCCTTTTTCTTGAAATAAATCTTCACATCATAATTTTATAGAGAATTCATACTTAGAATTATGTCAAAGTCAGTCATTAGTATGATGATAAGATTAGAAACTAATGTAATTTTAGTTGTCACGCGAGGGACTAGTTGAAATGTCATTGTTCCAATGATGCATCCCCTAAGAGTTTTGACTGCTAACTCCTTTATTAAATAAAATTGGACATGTATAATTTACATAGCAAACTAGGAAGTTAAAAATGAATGTGATGATCTAGAATCAAATAAATTGTTGGATATTTTTTGGGAAACAATTAAAGTACCCACCACCACATCATTGTGAACATCAACTTCCGCGGTTGTAATCCCATAATCTCTCCCTTGCTCTCTTGGATTTTTCGGAGACATGTTTCCTTTGAATTTAATACACTCATTTTCATATTTTTCCATATCTCTACAGTTGTACCATTGAACATAATCAAATTTTTTCTTCCCCTTGCATTCATGAGATAGATGACCATTTTCTCCACACTTATAGCAGACTCACATGCCTTTTAAGCATTTCCTGAGATGAGTCTTACCACAGTTCATGCATAATGGGAATTTTTTCAGTCCATTGTTCTTATTTGGTACTTCAAATTTCCCTTGGTTATTAGAGTTCCACTTTTTATCATGGTTTCCCTTAAACAAATTTGACCTAGAAAATTCCTTATTGTTTTGATGGGACTTGATACTATTTCATTATATAATGAAAATGTTTGAGAAGCTAGTGCCCTTCAAATACTTGGCTCAAGACCTTCAAGGAAATGATCAAACTTGTCTGTCGAGTCACATATGTAATCTACGACATACCTGGATAGCCTTGTGAAGGTAGCCTCATGATCTACATTACTGCCTTCTTCTCTTTGCTTTAAGCTAAGGAATTTACTTTTAATTTATGTTCGTTGGTCACGAGGGAAATATTTTTCAATGAATATTTCCTTAAAAGTCTTTCATTCCATATCTTCTATTTATTTTTCCACCATGGTATTCCGATTCAAGGACCATCATTGATCAGCATCTCCATTGAGACAATATACTATCACTACTACATTTTCATTTTCATTTCATATTAATTCCATGAATATATTTTCAAGGGACTTGATCCACTTCTCATCCACCAAAGGATAAGTTGTCCCATTGAAAGATGGGGATTCTACTACATAAAAAGTTTCATAATAGGCGGGGAATGGTTATTTTTTACAACATGAGTAATTTGTCCCAATATGGTCATGATATGATATGTTCCAACATTAAATGTGCTGACTTGCTCAGTGGGGAGATCCCTATATTTCCTATGAGTATTGATTCGACTTCTTCTAATAGGATCCCTTTCAAAATAATAGAACACACTATATTAGGGTATGAATCATAATATATCATCTTAATTTATCAATATTCTTAGCAGAAATTGAGATCCTACGCATAGCTAATCCCATAATCAGAAAAATGGTTTCTTTGAGGAATTATTTACATTTCAATAATTTATAATGGCTTGTAAAGAAAATATGAATTATCCTAAGCATATCCACTGGGAGTGTCATAACCAAGAGTGCTACAAGGACCATTGTCGTGTACCTGGATACCCCAATCCAAGCCTGAAACTCCTTGTTGGAGCATTCACTAGTAGGTATATCTGTTCCAGAGCCACCTCTACCTGCTTGTATCTAGACAAGGATGTATTTTCTAGAAATATTCACAAAATCTATTCCTTAAAAAAATACTCCGACATTATAGTACATTTATCCTCAAATAAATCCTTAGGTCTTTGTTCCCTACTTTACATTTCCTACTCTATTTTCCTTGTTTTCTACTAAACTTTCTCTGATACCAACTATAACGCCCCGAACCCTCTATACAAAACCTGGTACATTTCTATGTACATTGTCATGGTTATAAGGAATGAAAATCTAAATGGAACAATCATTTTATTAGTATTTTTGAAACTAGAAACATATATGTAACTCAAATTACATTGTAAAAGGTTACAAAATACAAAACATAACAAAAACTAAAAACAACATCCACAGAAACTCAATAAAGGATCTCCTCTTCATAACCTTTTGAAGTTAAACAATTGAATGGGGTGTACTAAAATTATCATAAAGGGTTACAAATATAATAAGAATGAATTAATAATAACTTAATCTTAAACAGTTTGATATATCAATAGAGCATGGTGAAAAAATTAAAACTCACACCATTAATAAACTCAGAATAAAACTACATCCATAGATTTTTTCATAGTGAATATCTCATGGATAGTAATAACCAATAATGAATAAAGATAATTCTTATTAATTTTATGTCATGTAACTGACACAAGATACCATAATACTATAAAAATGGTTTAGCTCTATGGGTAGAAACGTATATGATTTCTTGGAAACAAACTTGAAGGGTTTGTCACCAACTGATTTGTCCCAGGAGACATTCTGATGCATCGTGGGGCTGTAACGGGCCCCACCCACATCTACATCCAAATAATTCGTTATACAGTGATTAAAAACAATATCGACATGACTTTACATTATTTGTATAGAATAGAGGATATAGATCATCAATATTTCCACAGTCAAAACAACATTCAAAATAAACACAGTAAGTAAAGAGGTATATGACTTAGACAATAATCATATCCATGATATGAGAATATGGATATTTAAATAGAATATAACATCAATTTAAAAGTGATATCAAATTTTAATTAGGTACACCACATAATAAATAGTAGGTTTACAATATTAAGAAAGTCACAATGAAGTGAAATTTGAGACAAAGCTCGTTACCATGTTGTAATCAATTCAGTCATATGACCAGAAGTTAATAACAAACAAATGAATCAAATAATACCATGGATATAAAAATAATCATGATAATATATATCAAATGGCATTAAAACTATACCACATATAATAAATAAGAGGTAAATAATGGTAATTTCCCAGAATTGAAAGTGGGATGAGAAGACCCTTTACAAATATTTTGACATGGAAACAACTGTTCTTGTGAGAGCTTAATGAGATGTAAAGGGGTATCCCATTATTTATATGTCATAAGGGCAGAATGGGGGAGGTTTGAAAACATACCCCATAATTAGGCATTAAAAATAAAAGAACACAACATAGGGAAGATTCTTGAACAAAAGTGAGAGAGAGGATCCCTTACCGTAGGCTTGAAGGTGTTCTTGATTGTTCTTAACACCCTGAATAATCAAATTTAGATTCATTAATTAATAATTAAAGATAATAATCAACATGTAATTGAAATTTTATGACATTATTAGGTTTAATAATGGCCTTTTTTATTGATTAAGATGTTCAATTTTATGGTTTTGGTTGCATTTTCTTCTTTGGTTCTCATGATCCGTTTACATGTATTCCTGAATAGTTGTTTGTTTTAAATATGGTTAAACACCCAAAATTGTTAATATAAATTATTAGTGAAATTATATAGATATAAATTATTTTATAATTATTCTGGTTATAAACCATGATGATGACTCATTCGATGAGTTAAAAATCAATATTTGGATTTGTCTTGGCGATTTTGTGCAAAATAAACTTGTTTTGTATTATTATTCCATATTAAGAATGTGTAAGGATTAAAAAACATTAATCAAGATATATTAAATATATTATGACTTTTTTCAACCACTAAAAATGTTTCATGACCAATACTGAAGATTTTAAGGAAAATTGAAAACCCTTCTTCCATGAGTGTGATAAATTAACACATCTCGGACGGTGTTTGCATTTATTGTATAAAAGGAGTGAAAAAGAGATATTTTAATGAAATATTACATTAGAACA
This sequence comes from Viscum album, assembly GCA_963277665.1. Taxonomy (NCBI): domain Eukaryota; kingdom Viridiplantae; phylum Streptophyta; class Magnoliopsida; order Santalales; family Viscaceae; genus Viscum; species Viscum album. The sequence continues at coordinate 18,693 of CAUJRU010002504.1, forward strand.
ATGAAAATCATGTACATGTAAGGTAAGGGAATTATCATGTCATTTTAATGAGGGTAGGTGATAAGGGAGAACAAAAAAATGGAACATTTTAAAAGAAATTGAAAGAAAAGAGAATAAAGGTTCACTTCTTGAGTGCTCCTCCTTGAGAATCTCTTTAAGGCCTTTGTTTTTGGCCTTTTGGTGAGACCAAAAGGTCTTGGACGTGGGGAGAGGGCTTATGAATAGTATTTGGAAGAATTTAGTCCAGGCGTAAAGCTTTAGTGGTGTGGTCGGAAGAGGGGGTGAGGGCTAGTTTATAAAGTGGAGGGGAGATGAGTTTTCTTAATATTATAATCATTAATTTATTATTTCCTCTCAAGAAAAGAAATACTGAGTATTCCAGGACCAAGAATATTAATATATGCATGTGAGTTCTAGATATGGGTGCTTACATAACTCATTATTCTTGTTATAGATAATTTAAATTATATTGTATTTATACGGGAAATTAATGGATTTTACTATTCACCAAAATTCAAGTATTTCAGAAAAATCCCAACATTTCATCCTAACCATTTTTTGTCATGTAGAATTTAAAAATGGATTCCAATTTTCAAAAATAGTTTTATAAATTTGATTAATGAAATATTTAAGTAAATAATTATTTATTCCAAATATATGAACACTTAAAATAATCCTCTTCATTTTTAAGGTGCCTAAATTCATTTATACACTCAAGGGTATGAATACCATTCATAAAATTAACATTAATATTTATAAGGTTAAGTTATTATTCATAAGGGTAGGATAGTATTAATAATGCTAGGTTTCTATTCACGGAAAATTAAGTTAATTCTATTAAACTTTAAATATCTTCCTGAACACAATCGTGTATGTCAGTTTTTTAAAATTCGAATAACAGAGCTGGAAAATTTAAGATTAATGGCTAGGTTTTGGATATCACCTATAAGTAACCATGTTTTGCTCCAAAAGTTCTCATTTATTCATGAAATATATGTTATCTAATGAATACATTGTTTTTAAGAGAAAAATACCATAAAAGTTTTGTGGTGCTACCTAGAAGATCCTCTTCTGGAAGAAACATTCATGTATCATTCAATAAACAACTAACAGGTCATCCACATATAAAAGAAGTATGATGTTACTTCATCTATCCCATACATTATTTTAGAAATTTTTTTCTACATGAAACCTCAATATTCTAGTTTTGTTATCTTGGAACAAACTTTAATCCATAATGAAATTACTTTAAAATACATATAACATTCACATTAAAATATTCCTCATATCCTTTCAGTTTCATTATATAAACGTTATCCTTGATTTCATATCATTGGTATGAACTTAAATATTGGTCTTATATTTTTTTCTCTAATAATTTAAACATTAATTGTTTATTATATACCAATTCATGTATGGTTTTATATAATACCCTATTTTAGTACCTAAAATCTTGATTTGTGTTTGAAAAGGAATAATTTTAAATGGAAATGGAGATTTTATTGAGTTAGTTTATTTTAAAAGAGAATATATAAGGGAATGAAAAATGTTTTGATGGTTCTAAAATATTTTAAATATAGTTTCTCTTATCTTTTTATTTTGAAATGAAATTTTTTATATTTAAATTAAAAGGGTATTTTGAAAAATGCATTATTTGTTGAAACCAAGTGTGAAGATTTCATTGTAAAAATTAATTAATTTAATTTGAAATATTTTAGATGTTGTTGATTTAATTATACAAAAATAGAGATATGTTTTTGTTATTTTTTGGAATGATTTAAGATAAAAAATATGGATTTAATTTTTAATAATTTTTATTTTTTTCAAAGTGTGCATGTATTTTGGAAAGAGTGTGTGAAACTGATTGGTTTATTTTAAATAGGGTTTTTTATTTTAAAGTGGAATTTGTGTAAATGGATAGTTTTTTAAAGGTATTTCATGTGTGATGTTATAAATATTTTTCATAGAACATCTGAAATGTACCTTTTCTCTAGTCATTTATGTTTATATTTTTATAAAATTAGGAAAAACAATACATTATATAGAGAAGACATGTAGATTGATAATAACACAATGTAAAGGGAATGTTACTAACTATATCCATACCATAAGATATCCACTATGACATCACTCCTGCAAAAGTTGAATTAATGATTAACCCCATTAAAAATATTAAGCCTAATTTGCATCCAATAACACTTTCATGGTTTAATTTAGAGGAGTCCTCTATAATTACATGTTATTTCTGGTTTAGTGTTAGCTTCGAAGGGGATGAGTCTCGGATAAAAAAATTGAAATAATAACCATTATTCAAATGCTGAGTTCCCCAAATTTTAAAGGCCCCGTTTGTGTATTTATTTTGTTAAATATTAATATTTCAGAATTAATAAGTGATTATAAGGATGGAGTGATAAATTTCATCAACTTTGTAAATTATCATGCATATGACCCTTCTCAGATCTTTTTTCTATGTTTACACTATTTTTATTCAATAAAAAATAATCCATAAGAGTCGGAAGAACACATCATCTATCGTGGAATATATCAAAGTTATAAATGTTAAAATAAAAATAGGAAAAAAAGATTTTAGCTAGTGGCTGGGATAAAACCATGTTTTATAGATCATATCATATGTTTTAAAGTTCCAAAAATAAAGAAGACTGTATTAAGGATGTTATTATAGGTGTGAATAAAGATGAAGATCGTATTGAGGAAATAGAGAAGACAATTGAAGACGAACTTTGGGATTTACCAAAATTGTTTAAGAAGATAATGTGTTTTGAAATGACGCCATTGTATGGTATTTTCACTAAATATATAGAATTGTTAGTCATACTATTGTTTTATAATTTTAAAAATGGAAAAAGATGGAGTGATGAAAGTTTTATGGAATTAATTAAACTCTTGAATGACATGATCCAAGAAGATAATGACCTCCCTAGACAAACATATGATGTCAAAAAAATTCTATGCTCGATGGGTGTGATCTCTAAAATAATTCATGTCTATCTGAATAAATATATACTATTTATAAAGTACAAAAAATAAATTTGAGAATGAACAATGTTTGGTGCTTCTCACTAAAAGAAATATGAATCTGTTACTATAATGTATTATGGTATTTTCCAATGATTCCATGATTTAGGAACTTATATGGAATTGAAGATATTGAAGAAATATTGACGTGGAACACAGATACATGAAACAAATATGGGAAACTACATCACCTGATAGACTCTCCTTAGTAGAAGAGAATTGATTATGTGTGTCCTAAATTTGGAAATGAGCTGAGAAACCTTTGTCTAGTATTATCTACAGAGGGAGTGAATCCTTTTGGGTTTCAATGTAGAACTCATAGTACATGGAAAGTTATGTTGGAAAATTATAACATTCCACCATGGTTATGAATGATATGAAAATATATCATGTTATCTTTAATTATATCACGACCAAAAAATTGGGTAATGATACTGATGTTTATTTGGATCTATTAATCGAGGAATTGAAATTATTGTGGGATTCAGGTGTTACATTGTATGATGCTTACAAAAATAATGATTTCAAAATGAGAGCCATCTTGTACAGTATGATAAATGAATTTAATACTTATGAAAATTTCTCACGATATAACATTAAATGAACTCAATGGTGTCCTATCCGTGAACATGGAATACAGTCAATTATGATTAAACATTCAAAAAACAATGTTTACAGGACATAGAAAATTTCTACCCTGATGGAATAAGTACCAATCATGGATTATAACATTCGATGTATTTTCTGAAGAACGTACAACACTGTCGATACTAACTGGTGATCAATAGTTTGAGAAAGTAAAATATTTATACAATTCTTTTGGAAAACAACTTTTGGAAAACCATTCAGAAAACGATTAGAAATAGAGATCCATTTTTTTAATTACCATACTAGAATTTTCTATAGGTCATAAATATTCTTGATGTTTTTCATGTTAAAAAAATTTATCTGATAGTGTCATCAACATGTTTTTAAATACACTTGATAAACAAATGGAGGGAATTAAGGCTAGGATGGACAAGGTAGACATGGGAATACGGGAAGAGTTGTCACCAGTGATGGGTGAAAAAAAAAACATTTCTTCCTCTTACTGCTTACACTCTTCCCAATAAGGAGAGATATCAGTATTTAAACTTCTTGAATGACATAATGGTTTCAAAGGGGTATTAATTGAATATCAGGAACATAATTTCAATGACCAATTTAAAGTTAAAGGGTCTGAAATCACATGAGTTCCATGTTTTGACGAAAAATCTAATGCATGTAGATTTTTTTTATTCTTCCCAATAATATATGTCATACATTAACCAAGATTCATTTATTATTTAATTCTATATGCTACAAATTTATACACCTGGTGAAATTTTCAACGATGTAAATAAAAATTTCCAGCATATTATGTTAATTGGAAATGTTCATCCCAACAACATTATTTGATATTATGATTCATTTGATGGTTCATATGGTGAGATAAATTCAACTATGTGCTCTACTACACTATAAATGGATGTACCCCATTTAATGGTCTATGATTATTTTGAATGGTATGTCAAAAATCAATGTCAGCCAGAGGGTTGTATTGTAGAGTGATATATTGTTGAGGAAACCATTGAATTATGTACAGAATACATGTCTTGTGTGGAAATAATTGGTCTAGTAAAATATCATCACACTGGGTGGATTGGGGGTAAAGGACATTCTGGAAGAGATATTTTGACAATCAATATTATAGATCAGGAGAAGGCTCACATTTATGTTTATAATAATAGTTTGGTGGTTTCCCAAATATTAAAACCCAGAAAGAAATAATTAAGTATTTGAATCCATCAATGGATGAAATATGAATATTAAATAGACATAATCAACCGTTTATAGGATGGTTCCAGAACCATATTTTTGAGAAGTCAGTTGAAAATATAGATTCAATTTCAGAATGAATTTTATGTCTAGATGGAGGATAAAGTGTGTATGTATTATCTTATAAAGGTTATGTAAATAATGCTTATAAGTTTTATAATAATGAGCATGATAAAGGTAGTACAATGAAAAAAAAGCAGAGTTACACTCATGGTTGAAGGAGTGCATATTTATATAACTAAGGACAAAAATCCAATTTATTCAAGTATTTCATACTTTGGAATCATCAAAGAAATATGGGAGTTGGATTATACAACATTCTTAGTGCTGATTTTTCAATGAAAGTGAGATTATAAGAGGAGTACTATTAAGATAGATGAATTGAGATTTGTGAATGTTAATTTTATTAAGGAAGGGAATAAATATAAACCTTTTATATTGGAATCGTAGGCTGTAAAATTATTTTATTTTCCATATCCTGCAAACCGAATGTTTTCAATTGTTCTACTATCGATCAAAACCATAGAAGGGTTAAATGATAATTCAGCTAAGAATGACCGTCTCATTGGGATGTTGCAATAATTTCAAAGAGTTTCCAATGTAGATAATAGTTTTATATAACAAGAAACCAAAATTTTGTGATTTGGATCATCGATAGAGGATTCAAATCCCTTCATCATTTTAAAAATAAAATCAGAGTTCAATAATCCAATTACATTTATTTTTTACTATAAATCATGTTACCTCATGTTATTATCTATTTCTGTTGCATTTATGTACACTAAATTATATATTTAAACACTTATGTATATAATGACTTCCACAAGTGCTGGTAATCCGAATCAGAAGGAAAAAAAGTTCTCTAAAACTTCTGATTCTAACATTATAGAGGAACAATCATCTACACGTGCTTGTTTTCACATTCCATAGGAACAACAGGTTTCTCAACCAATTATTGTTCCCAGTGCCGAGGTATAATGACCATCTACACATACCGATGCTATCACTCCAGAGGAACATATTGACCATGATTTTTACATGGGAATGGTAGGTGATGATGGTCTTAAAATACAGAAAAAATAAGAGCATCGTAGTTTGATGATGGTATAAAAAATCATTAACGCCAAAGTCAATGGCCTCAAATTTGAGGTTGGATAGAATGGGTGGGGCCGATATGTAATCCCCAACAAGGACATTTCTGGCCATTATATTATAATCGTCACTCAGAAATGTGTGTCGATTGATGTAGAATCATGGTTCTATGTTGTGCCAGGGCATAAGACACTAATGTGGGAAGAAATTAATGAAACATTATGATATCATTTCTTTATTTTAATGAAAAATAAAATAAATAAATTTTGATGTAATCATTATCTTCCATTTAAGATTTCACTTATAGTAGATGAATCCCATATGAAATATTTGTAAATGTTTTTTTGAAGGATTCATAGATGATTTGTCACAATCATAAAAAATACATCATTATAAATATGATGAAGGAAAAATAAACCTACACCCACCATATATCTATGAGCATCCGATAACCCAGGATGCATGGGATGCATTTACTGGAAATCATAAATATGTGTCTTTTCAGGTACATTGTTTCTAGCTATACATTTTTTAATGATACGTGTATTCAACACTTTAATTGAAAATATTTTTTATAAAATAACAATGGTGTGCTGGAAATAAGGAATGAGTAGGAAAACAATCGTAACCCTATCATAAAGCAAGAATGGGGTAACTTTTCTTGAAAAAAATTGGTACCTATTATAAATCTACCGTAATACTTTTATGTGATAGGAAATAAAACCATAATTATTTTTCTCTGTTATTATGCAGATTTATAAATCAAAATCAAAATCCACATTCATATCTCACACCATGTGTTGTGGAAGGACGAATGTGTAAATAAATATGGGATACTAATTGATGAAAACACACAAAATTTAGGGGAATCACATGTAAGTATTACATATTAAAAATATGTTTTTCTTTAAATCTTTATTACATAACAATGATCACTTCTTTTCATATATTTTCTATTTAACATAGTCATAGGAATTAAAAATACCTATACTAGATGAACATATAAAATCAGTGGTGTTGAATTGGCAAGAATAGTATGATTTTTTAAGAGGTGCGGGACATGGGTGGAAACCGCGTACACATTTTATAAAAAAACTAGAGACAGATCAATGTGAATTAATAAAAAAATGAGATAAATAATATATACTCTTGAGGAATAATTACAATGGAAGAAAGAGATGATGGAAACATTAATGGTAGGGAGGCTAAAAGATGAAGAAATTCAAGAACAGCCACCGTGTGGAGATCCCACCCCACCCCCACCAGACATGAGGTTAGTTATTCCCATCAAAGAGATGCCTTAACCATGGTAATCAATGTTCAAATAATTTGTTTTGTCAAATGTGAATAAAAAAGACACAGATACCTTTCATGTGATAATATTCTACAAGGTGATATGACTATGATTTATATCAAGAAACACCCACCCATTTTCTTGTAGCAATCACTGCAATGTTCAATATGAAAAAAGACATCCTAAACAATAGACCACTTCCAATAGATAATATATGTGTGCCGATCAGCATAGTCCATGAGCCAAGCACTTAAATACCTGTTCCAATTCATGTGAAAAATATTCATATGGTCAAAAAGATGTCAGAACATTCATCACATGGCTATCACATCTTATAAAAAACATGTCGATAATGAGGTATTAATTTCGAGTTTATTTCTCAAGGAAAATCACTATCAATAAATTAAAAATGGTCTAAACTAATGAATGTAATAATATACAGACAAAGGTAAGGGGATAAAATGAAAGAGAGACTAAAAACCATCGAAAGGATTGACCAACTGATCAAAAAGATATACTCATAGTACCATTACCCCACTCATTCAATATACACATTTAATATCACTAAATGTTCATGTGGATATAAAGATAAAATATGGTGGTAATAACATAGTGGATTTTGAACAAAATGTTTATAGAGAGAATGATCAAGACTTCATTGGTGTTGAGAATTCAACTGAAATCCATGACATTGATTTTCTAGGCGGCTCAATTGTAAATATATACATGATGTATGTTTTAATTCTTTGGGTTTCCTAAATTTGATATACTATGTTAATTATGACTAAATAAATTTTATAATTTTGGTAGGTGTATATATGAAAAACAATTTAAGAAATTTTCCCATGAATGAAAATTTGGACATGTTAGTCCTTATATCACCTCTACATAAAAAATGAAAATAGATTAAAAAATAATAATGAAATTGGGGAAGGTATGATCAAATAGTTTGAAAGATAATTTAGAGATGGAAGACTCTATTTATTACCAATGATGCAGTGGTTGAAATCTAAAATTAAATCATATCAATTATATTTTCATTTCTTTCGTTAATTTGTATTTTTTTTGATTTTTGGAAGAATTGGATGCTCATTGTGGAAAATTAGGAAACTCAAAATAATTATTTCATGGATTTAATGCATGGATATACAACATACTATTTACACAAGATTGTGTTTTTCTATTTTTAATACACCACATCCAACATTTTGGAATTAAACATCAAGTTATATATTTAATATTATATTTTAATGATGAATCATTTATTATTGGAAAATGCATCAATATCATCTAAAAGAAGGAATGAGGACAGTGGGTATGTACACAGATGAAGACATGTTCTATGATCGGATAATTATCTGGGTATAAATAATACAAATTCAACATCTAAAAAAAATATAAAAAAATTAGTTATTCTACATAATTTTTATATAGTGTTAAAAAATAACTAATATAAAATATTATAGTTATTATGTTTATAAATTTATGAGAGAGATCACATTACATAAACAAACTAGTATCCTTGAACATTTATTTTTGAAGGAAATAACTATCTCATTTAAAAAAATTATTAATCATTTATTTATTTTTATTTTTCCATTACTACTGTGACTATTGAAAAAGATCATATTCACAAGGCGTTATAGATGTGCATAGAAACAAATTATTTTCTAATAAGAATTAATTTCTTATACATGTGGATTCCTCTGATTGAGTGGGTCTGTTTGTTCAAAACTGATCATTCTATTAAGTAATTGGACTTTAAGGATCAAACTCAGAATTCAATTAGAATGTAATGTTTTTTTTATAAACTAAGTATTTACTCATAATATAATTTGTTCTATATTGCATTGACAAAATCTAAATTAAATGTTTTACTATCCATATAGACAATGTCGTCCACATACTTATTCTCCCTCAAAACCTTATCACCCCTATATTGTTGGCATTTATCACTTTTATTCAAATGTAGAGGATGGATCATGATGTAAAGTGATAAATGTCAAAAATACAGTGTTTTTATTTTGACAAAGAAAGAAAATTGAAATCATTATCTTGCATGATGTGGTCAAAATAACTCAATGTGTGTCTTTTTATGTAGTTAATTATTATTTTCATCAATTTATCTACTATTTTTAATTTAATTTCCTTATCATTTTTTTATAATACTTATTTTTTTTTATTTTTATGTTATCCTAATATAATAATTGACATCTCCCTAATTTACATATATTGAGAATCTATGATCACTCTTTATTATGTTTCATATACTAAGATTATTAACAATAGTTTTATAAATGAAATGTCTAAGAAGGTTTCTAGTATAGAATAACTTAATGGGAGACTCTTATAAACTAGTTATTTCTGTTTTAATGTTTCCGAAAGCACTAAACCTAAACTATTATGGGATGGATCATTTGGTTATTTACGGACTATTAATCTACTAAGATGTAATATCTATATATTAAATTTATGGGTCAATATAGTTGGTATCATAGAAACTGTCCTACTCAACACTGAGAAAGAGAACAAGTGACTAATATCACCCAAAGTGCCTGTTTTTATTTAAAATTGACAATACTTTTAGTAAAAGTTACAAGTGACATACTAAAAAAATTTGTCAAATGAATTAGGATTGTTTTTTTTACCATAACAAAATGATACATATGTCATTTTGGATGTGTAGAAATCAACTCAACCTCAATCAAATTCACGATGCGGCCGATATGACTTTATGTGTGTATTTTTATATTAAATTGACATTAAATTCAAAAAAGAACACGTGAAATACAAAAAACCAAGAAAAAAATTAGGATTGTTTTTATACTTTTGGAAAATAATCCATAAGTAATTTATAATGTGTAGGAATCAATCACACCTCAATCAGACGCACGGTGTGACCGATATGACTAATTGTGTCTTTTATCAGTTTAAAATTGACATTTTAGTTCAAAACATGTTACTCACTAAAAACCATGTAAATACAATCTGATTGTATTCATATTTTAGGATATATATTTATAAGTCATCTCTGACGTGTATGAAGAAGTGTCACATCAAAACAATGCATGATTCGATCTTCATGAATCAAAATGCTTGTTTTTAGTTTGAAATGACATATTAGTAAAAAACTAACATACTGAAAATCAAGGAAACACATTTCTATAATTTTCATACTTTAAAAAAAGAATTTATAATTCATTTTTGATATTTAAAAATAAATGAAACCTCAATATGGTTCATGGTGTGGAAGGTGTAACTCAAAGCGTCTCTTTTTATTTAATATTGACAATAATGAAAGTAAAGAACAAAAATGGCATACTGAAAACCAAGAAAACATATTCAGATTATTTTGGTACACTAGGAAAAAAATCTATAACTCATTTTTGACATGTAGGAATCAGTTGAACATCAATATGATGCACCGTGTCTCTATTATAACTCAAAGTGTCTTTTTTTTATTTAAAATTGACATCAATTTAAGTAAAAACAGCAAGTAGAATACCTAAAATTTACTAAACACATTTGAATTATTTATATATTTTATTGAAATGATACATGAGTTATTTGTGACATGTAGGAGCTATCCTCACCTCAATACTATGCATAGGGTGACAAATATGACTCCAAGTGTGCCTTTTTTATTTAAACTTGACATTAATTTAATTAAAAAAGAACAAGTGAAAAACTAAAAACCTAAAAAAAACATTAAATATGATTTGATACTTTATAAAAATGATCCATGAGACATTTTTTACATATAGGAATCAAACACACATATATCTGATGCACGGTGTAGCCGGTGTGAATCAAAGTGTATCCTTTTTATTTTAAATTAACATTAACTTAAGTAAAAATGACAAGTGATATTCTAAGAACCAATAAAAAGAATTTTATTTGTTTTGATTCATTATGAAAATTAATCATTCGTCATTTATTACTTTTATGATTCTACTATACCTAAATATGATACACAATGTGATTAGTATGACTCATAATATCACTTCTCAGTTTAAAATAGACATTTTAGTTCAAAAAAGTGTCACTCAATGAAAACCATGAAAAGTCACTATGATTGTCTTGATAATTTTGTACAATGTTTCTTAAGTTATATTTTGATGTTTATAAAGTAGTCTCACGTCAAACCAATGCATGATTCCATCATTATGACTCATAATGTGTGTTTCTTATTTGAAATTGCATTTTAGTAAAGAAACCCATGCGGCATGTTGAAAACCATGATAACATATTCATATTGTTTTGATACTATAAAAAAACAATCAATATGTCATTTTTGATGATTAGGAATTAGAATCCCCTTATTAAGACACACATTGTTTTCGGTATCACTCATGGTCTCCCTTTTTATTTAAATTTTACATCAATTTAATCAAAACTAACAAGTGAAATTCTGAAAACTGACCAAACATATTTGGTTTGTTTTGATATTTTTAGAAAACATAAATTAGTAATTTGTGAAATATAAGAGTCAACCACACCTCAAAAATATCCATAGTCTAGCGGATATGACCCCAAGTCTGTCTTTCTATTTAAAATCGACATTATTTTAAGAAAAAATAAATTGATGACATAATGAAGACCACGAAAACACATTTATATTGTTGTGATACATTAAGAAAATGATCCAAGAGTCATTTCTAACATTTTGTAATAAATTACACCTCAATATAATGCGCTATGTGGTCGGTGTGATTGAAAGTGTATATTCTTAATGAAAATTGACATTAATTTAAGTAAAAACAAAAAGTGGCATAATGAAAACAAATAAAACAAATTCAGATTGTTTTTTACTTTAAGGCAATGATCTATGAGTCATTTGTGACGTGTAGGAGTCAACTACACCTCAATATAATGCATGATGTGACAAGTATGACTAAATGTGTCTGTTATCATTTTAAAATTGGAATTGCAGTTGAAAATGTATCACTCACTCAAAACCAAGAAACCATTATACGATTGTCTTGATAATTTAGGATATAAATAAATATGAAATTTTTGACATTTATGAAGTAGTATCATGTCATACTGACACATGATGTTATAGGTATGAATGAAAATGCGTGATTTCTATTTTAAAAGGTATATTATTAAAAAAACACAACTAATTTACTAAAAATAAAGAAAATGCATTTGGATTATTTTGATATTTTAGGATAACGCTCTATTAGTCATTTTTTTTTGTTTAGGAATCACCCGAACCTAAATCAAATGTTCGGTGGGACCGATATAACTCCAAATGTTTCATTATTTAAAATTGACATTAATTTTAGTAAAAAAACAAGTGACATCCTCAAAACAAAGAAATCACATTCATATTGTTTTTATATTTTAGGAAAACGATCCATATCTCATTTTAGATGCGAAGGAATAAATCCCACATTAATAGGACACACGGTGTGACCAGTATTACTCCAAATGTATCATTTTGATTAAATATTGATATTCTATTAATGTTAACTTTCATATTAACGATTAATTTATTTCTATATAGTATTAGTAACATAATAATTTTTTTTCTTGAATAAGAGGAAACATTTTCTCGGGATGAGAGGATTTGTTCAGCAACTGATACCATGGGTGGAATTTTTTGAGGGTGGATCACGAGCATCAAAAGATGAAATACTAATGTTTTAGAATGTTTGTGGGATAATTATAAATGTAATTATATAAATGACTTCATTTTAAATGTAAATAGTAGCATTATTTTGGTATATACCATTGGTTGAATTTTTTGTATTCATTATGCCAATTATAACATTGTTTGAAATTATAGCATTTTATAGAAATTAAAGGTAGTATGTACAATTTAAAAAGGCATGTTTTTTCTTCTAGGTGTGATATTATATAAAAAAACCACAATTGGTGATTAGACTTTATCAACTCTATTTAAAGCACTGATAAAGGGGACCCTCACTTTATCATCAATGCGATTAATAACAATTTTTATAACTGTTAAAATCTAAATTTCACACTATAAAATGGAATATTTTTATTAGTGTTTATGATGGTGACATGAGATTCACGTGGTGATTATGGAGTTTTTCTACCAAGTTAGTTTGAAAAGTTTGGGTTTTGTAGTGCATCAACCACACCAACCACCCTCTTTTTTTTTACGTTTTTTGGGTTTTAAAATATTCATAGACATATATTATATTTAATATGGAAGAAAATATTTTGAGTAACAATTTTCTATTTTTCATTTTATCACATCTTCTTTAGAAAATATTCTTTTAGAATTTTCTTTTTATCATGGAATGGTTGTCTAATGCATGGAAATGACATGTTGGGTTCCTAGTTGGAACTATCATTTATCCTCTTTTTAATGAAGGTGATACCATTCCCATGTGTTTACTTATGATACCATGGAATTTGTCTCCAACCAATGGATATCAAGAATGCACCTCAAGAATCATGGTAGAGCTACTTGGGGGACATGTCAGCTAAACCTAGGATTATTATTTAAAAAATTGTATATGTTCTATATTATTATTTAGGGTTGATGGTAGACTAGAGTTAAGACACCTAGTGATCTAGAGGTGGGTGTGGAGGGGTACTTGGATAGTTCTTCCCCATACTAAACCTTGTGTTTCCATGGGTATTGGGGATTTTTCTTCGAAAGTTTCTATTTATGGTGGTTTATTCGACATATATTTTGATGCTTCTTACTAGTACTATATATTGTAGGAAGACCAGAGAATACTTATAATGAAATTGTAATCTTTTTATTGAAATTGGAGGCAATCTAGGGGTTAAGTATTTGTGTGAAAAGTCTATCAAACCATATACATGCTGTGGAGACCATTCTATAAAACTTCCATGGATAACTCACACAGTTGGAACACAATATGACAAACCATGTAAAAAAATTGTGAGTAGTAGATAATTTTTTTATTTTTCCCTCCTTTTGATTATTTTATCTCCTCTTATCCTTTTCTGATGTTTTTCTGAGTGAACAAGTTATTTGTTTGGGGTTGTAAAGCTTTTTTGATAAAATTTTGAGGAATTTTTTTGGCCCTTTTAAATTTATTTTTTCTTGTAAAACCACGTTTTGGGTGATTTATATTCATTTTTGAAAAGTTTTTTAACTATTGGACAAGTAATTTTAATGGATAAAATTTATTTTTAGTTACAATTGTTTTCATGGAAATAATTTACCCGTATTTATTTTTAGTGGAGTTCTTGAAATGGTTTTGTAATGGTTCTAATTTCCAAATAATGAGTTACTTAATGAAAAATTAAATGTTTTGGGTGTGCTTTTTCAAATGGGAAGTCATTTTTCAAGAAGTTGGTCCAGTTAATTTTATTACAATATTAAATGCATTAACATTTTTGAAATTGATCTTTGATGGTGATTTTGATAAACACTTATGGTGTTTTGAAAATGAAATAAATAAATTTTAGGATATTTTGAAATGGTTTTGTAAAGAGTTATTTGTATTTTGGATTTGTGGTTATGTATCATTTTTTGGGAAATTTGGGTGGCTGGACTTAATATTGTGTTTGTTAATGTTGTATAATGTGACCCATGAAAAGGAATCTACAAGTCCATAAGGGAATCTCTCAAGTAGTCATTATAGTGATCCAACTACTATCTTCCCAATCTAAAACTCTAACCAAAATATTGGGGGAGTATTAGGGGCATGATTTTATCATATTATATATTATTCATGAGATTTTTTGAATCATCATCCTCCATTGCTCTATAGTGATCAAGGACTATAGGAGGTGATAGTGTGGGTCGTTAAGGTTGAAGAGATCTTCAGGTAGCATGGAAATTATAAATCCTTATGGGCGTGGTTCCCCACACCTTTTTTTCGATGGTTTGGGTATATATTGGTAAATGATGACTATCCCTATAAAAATATTTGAATTATTATGTTTGGGATATTTCAAGTCTTCCTTTATCCATCAATTTTATCCGAAAAATGTAATAATTTCAAAGGTGATGGAATTTTTTGAGAATCTATCAGGATGGTCATTTTTTCAAGAATATATTGAGAATTGCACTAGAATTTACCTTTCTTACCTAATTTTGTTGATGATGATTGGAATAAGGAATAGTTTTCTTTAAGTGACCTTCATTAAGATACCCGACTGGTATTTTTTTAATATAGTATTTCTATCTCTATGAAGGTGATGTATAAGACCATCATCACATATTCATTTTTAGTTGGGAAACAAGTGTCAAATGGTGATTTTATCACATTAGGTGTTAGTAAAAGTGTTATAATTATTGGGAAGTTGAAGAAAATTGTGTGTTTTTTCTTTGGGATATATGGGAATGTTAGAACCTATTTATAGACATATCCAAGGTACATTCACCATTGTATCCATCCCATAAAAATTCATAAGTTTTTATGGTTAACAAAAATCATAATAAGGAATGTCAGAACCTTTTTGGATCTATATAGTAGTTTATATTATAACTTCCATGGGAGATTCAAAAAGTATTTAGTGGTTTTCTGAGGGAACATTTTTTATAGCCTTTATTTTTATTGGACTCTATTTTGTCTATTTTTTACACACCTTATAGTTTATTATAATGGATGAAATATATTTTGGTTCATGTTATTGTTCCTTTGAAATGTTCATTCCTTTTACAGATTCATATATCATTAATTAGTGGTTCATGTAATGGGTGTGCATGTGATAGAATATGGTTTTAGGACTAGTGGATGGATTAAATGGGAATGGACTAGGTTTGGGCTGAGGGATTGAGGATAAAATTTTGGTTTATAGAGAAAATTTGAGATATTTTGAGTTGATTTCTTCTTTCAATATCACTAAGAGTTGGTGTACCATGAGTTTGGACATGAGTTACCATTTGTTTAGTTTCATGACCCAATGCCAGAACCAAGTCATTCTATGTATGAAATTTTATTTTTTTAGGTTTTCATAGTTATTTGAGTAGTGATATATCTTTATGATACATTCTAGTGACAAACTTTAATAATTCATGATGATGGGAACTATGTGGTTTTTTGATCTGGTTGTTTGGGGTTGGTGTGATATTTCCTCTTCCAGTTGTGAGTTGTGGGGGTCTTCTTATATTGTGATGAATTTTCGTTTAGGAAATATTTTCTGTCATTTCACAAATTATAGATAAATTATAAATGGTGGGGAGGCCAAAGGTAAATATCTATGTGTTTCCCTAGTTCATGGGGGTTTCCTTGTAGGATGTTTTGGGTATGGATATGCCGTTATGTTTTGACATTGTAGACTTGTTTTTTTGAGGTATTGATGTTGTTTGTACCTTAGTATTGTTTATGAACCGGGAATAATGTAAGATTTTTGATTGGTTCATTTATTTTTAGTACTTGAGTTCCTTGTAGACCATAATATTAGTTATCTCGAAATCTCATTTTTTGAGGAATATCAATTTAGGATTCGTAAAGAATCAGTTGCTACTATGTTTTAAATAATTTTCAGGTTTTCCTGTTGGAGTGGGTTTTTAATGAACCATATTATTTGTTTAGATTTTGAGAATTTGGGCCCATGATTGGGTTCTTCTTATTAATGATTTAGTCTTTTCATTTCATTTGAAATAAGTTTTCAATGATTTTTAGGTACATAAAGTGGTATGGTAGAAATAATTGTGACCCCCATGATTTTATTTTATTAATTATGTTTATATGTTTCACCCCTTGAGTTTTAGGTGTCTCGAGGAGAAATTATTGAGATTTTGAAAATTTATCTAGGGGTATACAACTTGGGAATATAGTTTGGAAAATCATGTACCATCTGCAATTTTGGGAAGTGGAAATCACAATACAACTATAGTTCCATGTGGATGTGACCATAAATTCAGATGACTTAAAGAAAATATTTCATTATAAATCATAGGGAAGATATACTAGTTTTATAGTTTTAGATAATCAGTGAATGCATTAACAATAAAATCTCATTTATTTTTTAACAAACAATCATTTTTTTCACTATATAATAGACTTATAAAATAAAAATAATTATACAAGCCCCTCAACTAATATTATACACATGAAAATAATATCTACATATGAAACTATTATTTTCCTTCTTTACATGAGGAAAATTAAATATAAGAATGGGTAATATAAAAAACTCATTAATATTAAGAGTAAGTATAAAAATCAATGATCACAAGTGACAAAAAAATAAAGATATGGGATTGATAATGTAATAAAGTAATGTGATCATAAAATATAGAACTCTTTACCAATAAAACATTGGTTATGAGACAAGAATCATTGACTAAGGATTTAATATTAATAATCTGACATCAATAAATATCTGAATTTTAATATTTTGACCATAATATAATTCATCATAACATTATAATAAGTCAAGTTTCATTGGGAATACCATTATCATACAGTTAAAAATATCCTTAGTGGATTAGGTTTACTTTATCACCCCTTGCATAACATCTCATGTGATATAAATCATTAACCAATGAATTAGATTTATATATAATTATCATCTATCAAATCAAATAAATTTATTTAAATTCAATAGAGTGGCATAGATAAAACATTCATTACTTCATTAACACAATATTAACCTAAGAAATAAATTGTTTTAATGATTATTACAAAAAAACATGACAGTAAACCACCTTAGGAAATGTGGTAGATGATTGAAAATGAACATATCCTCAGATAAAGAATGAATCATTAAATGATTTTGACATATATATAATGAATGACATGAAAAAATAATTTATCAAACAACACCATAGAAGAAATTTTGAATTGGGGTAGTCTGATTCCATGATTTAAATTTATTAAAAACATAGTATCATGTATATTATTTTCATAATCATGATACATAAATCCAAAGAGGGTAATTTCTAATGATTATTTAAATCTACAATTGATGAAATAATGAAAAATACATTAAAAAAATTAGTCATTGTCATATAAGTCTATGTTATTCTCCATTTTCAAATTTATTTACAAAAAGGATAAGTGAAATATTTTGAAAAAACATTATTTAAAAAATAGACATAAATAATGGAGACTTTAATGTAACAAATTTTATTATCATGAATAAGTGTAGAGATAAAGAAAAACCTTTGAATATAATGTTGATGAAATCCCCCCGATTTTTAAAATACCTTTATCAAAATCCCACATCATAGAACAAATAAATAATAATATTTTTGAATAAGGGTATGAAGAAGTATGGGTGACATAGGAAATAAAACATTATTGTTATTAAAAATATTAAGGGAAATAATTAGTAGGTAGAGAAATAATTTACATAGAATATAATCTATTATTTAATATAATGGTAATTATTTATAATATAGTCACATTTTCTATACGGAAGTGAATTCATAAGTAAGAATTATTTTTAATAAAAAGAGATTTCCAAATATTATAATAGGTAAAACCATATGAAATAGAAGAAAATTATCATGAAAAATCATAATAAATTAAGAAATAAAATTTATTTATGAATAACACTTTATATTTTAGTGTGATATAAATCATAGTTTAAAGAAATGAAAAGAATAAATGAAAGTGTAGTTTCCATGATTAAAAATAATTTAAGATATTAGAATTTAATGGGTAGTAGTTTCACTATTCAAAATAATATTACTTCATAATATAGAAAAATGCTTCAATGAAGGGTGTTAGTGAAATATACCCATACAACTTTTTAAATTATTTGTGTCAATACCCCTGGTGAGAAATAAATTTGAATAAAACATTTAATATAACTAAATAAATGAATAATGATTCCAAAATATTAATGGGAAGTATATTGACCATTCTAAATCAAACGTGTTGTATAATTTGCAACGCCCCGACCCCAGCTACCCAGAGTCGGTGCATTAATTACATAACATTGGCATGATCACAAGAAAGATCAAATCCCGAAAGACCGATTGGTTTAGTAGCCTTGGAAACACTAGATATAATCATAAAGTTTTACATTACATTTCAAAGTGAAAAACTACTACAACAACAAAGTCTTCATATCCACACTATTAACCCCTCATAATATCCCTGCAAGTCATTCATAAATTACTTCTTCACTACCTGGGAAAAATAAAACATAGAAAAGGGGTGAGCTCAAATGCCCAGTAAGGATAACAATATAGCGGAACATTCAAAATAAGCATAAACATTTAAGGCAATGAATTACTAAAACAAAAACCTTTTAAAATTGAACTTCAACATAGTATGGCAAAAGTAAAATAAAATAATGCCATTTACTTGTTCACATGGATATTCTACTAATCGAATAATCACATGCAATATCAATAACCACTTTCATAATGTTGGAATGCATAATGCCAGACTATCATAACCACATAGCCAAGGCCTCGTGCCAAGACTACAAATAAGATTTTGTCAAGGCCTTGTGCCAAGACACTAGTTTGTCTCATGAGACCTACCGATGCATCGAGGAGCTATAGCGGGCTCCACCCGTCACTTATTAAGTCCAATGCATTCCCATATGAAAAGGTTTAAACATAACATAAACATTCGTATTAAAACTAGCATACGAAATGTCAATAATTTCACCATAAACTATGAATGGTATAAAAATAGCACATCCACTGTCAAACATATCACAAAACCTTCAATACAATATAGAAGTTTTGTATCATAATAAATCAACTTCAAATAATCTTAAAATCCATCAAAGGATGTTGACATAGATGAAATCAAAATTCTTTTTAAAGAAGTATCTCCTTTTATTTTGAAATCATTTAAGATCCATATAAAATAAAACATTTTCTTTGAAAATATTCTTATAAGCTTGTATGGAAAGCTTCGACGATTTTATAACGGCGGAAAATAACCGCACCCGCCGTATAAGTTAAAAAAAAACATTCTTACCTCAATTCAGTCGAAAAGGTTAAAAATGACCTTGTTTTGAAAACGACGGAAAGATTCCTTTATAAACCTCTTATAAAAAGTCAAACAAGGGTATAAATGACTTTAACCCATATTCTTGTAAATAGTAAAAATGTTTTGAAATACATTTCAAAGAAACATGGATGTGGATGATAAAGAGATCCCAGTAGATTATTACGTATAATACAACCTCGGATAATGAAGAGATTGTGAAATAACCCTTACCTTGTACTTTTCCTTGGTTGTGGTAGGTTAAACTCATGTATAATGGTGAAATAATTGTTATTAAATTATACAAGAATCATATTCATTAATATGATATCATATATGATCTTTTAATATTGATTTGATAATAATATCTTAGTATTATCGTTGTTTCGGGTGTTACCTTACTTGTTTTCTTTTGTATGTTTTGTTACGTAAGACATGTATGTAAAGGATAGGTTGTATATTATTCATATCCAGAATGATATCAAGTCCTTAAACATCATTTTTTAAATCATCAAATTATACTTGAATGGATACGATGGAGAATGAATCTCATCGCGTTCGTGGAGACGGTAGTCCGTACGTACGCACGAGCGACAATATCATTCTTTTGATATTAAAATAATATATAAATGGATGGTATATCATATATAAAGAATCATTAACATGTTAGATTTATTATTTACATGAGTTACACATCATTATTATACCCATCCAAATAATATTATATTGAATAACAATTACACCACGACGTGGAGACGGTAAGCCGTACGTACGCACGTATCGTGACATGTTATTCAAAGGGTGGATAGGATAATGAATATGGTTGTACCATATTTATAATAACATCACAGTATATGTGAGATACTGGAGTTATTATTTTAGAATGGTAAGAACAAAGGAATAAGAAGTGGAAGAAGAAATGAACTTAGAAAAGGGTGGTGAAATCATTACCTCTTCTTCGGGTTCTTCCTTTTGATTTGATCAAAAGGGATCCTTAGGTTGGATTTATGATCAAACTAAGGCCTCTAGGTTGTATTGAGGGATGTTGGGAGAGTATTTGGGCAGAGTTTGGCCGAACCAAAAGGCTTTAGAGGTGTGAAGAAATGAGAAGGAGGAGTGCCTTTTTATAAGAGGGGTGAGGGGCACCTTTGGAAAAGCTAGAAATATTAATTTATAATAAATTCATATTCGGTTTATAATGGCTCCAAAATTGACTATTAAAAGTTTAAGGTGGGTATAGGTCGAAAACAACTCAACCAATAGAATTTAGACAGGTTTGGGTACTTATATTAACCTTATCGTTAAGTATTAACTCTAAGTTAATTAGTTTCACTTTTACAATGTCTCTTTGTATTTTTATATTATATGGTTAATATACTTACCATATACATACAAGAGACCCCCAAGTGGTCCATTAATGATGATCCTATCATTATATAAGTCTCTTGGCCGAACCTTAGATTTTTAAAAATTTAATATCAATTAATAATATAATATTTGTTTTAAGAACTCTTTTATGTCAATTTTGACACTATTCAATAGTTGATTTTTGTGAAACTCATAACAGATTTATTACTTCGAACAAAGTCAATTAAATCACTCCTAATATATCATATTATCCTAGAAAATTAGTTTAATTCATTAAAAGTTTCATATTATATTTATTTGGGTATTTATAATATCAATTATTTTAATTTTTCACTATTTTAGAAATTACTGCATCATCATTGTGTCATAAATAAAATAAATTATTTAATGTCTAAAAATTATAAATAAAATATCATTATGTAGAAAATCTTTTTATCTTTATAATTAATATTTATAATCTAAAATCCAACATATATAACCCTATGTAACAATTGTTTTGCTAAAAGATATATGCTTATGTCATTTTTGTATTCATTTTAACTTAATTAAAATAAAGTGTCATTATCACTTACAAGTGGATCCATGGGGTCCCAAAATCGACCCAAAGATGCCCATGGTCGACCATGTATCAACCAATAGGGTTAGGACACGTTTTAGGGTAATTTAGCATTATTATAATATTATTTTTTTAACCCTTATTTACCGGATTTACCCTTAACCATGGTAAATAAAATATTTACCGCAGTAATTATTCAAAATGTGTAAAAATGAAAGTTACCTATTTACATAATTTGGACATCCTGATTCCAAATATGTAATCCATTTTTCCAAATTCAAAACACAGAAGTGGCAGAAATTAATTTAAAATTAATTCCCGCTGTCAAAACAAAAAGCGTGTTTTTAAGAGATAATAACTATCAAAAGATTGACACTTGTTTATGTTCGGTTTAATTGTAAAATTATGTCCAATGACAAACATTAAATTGAATGGTAAAAATATATCCTAAATATACTTTAAAAGCACTCAAATTCATAATTTATCAATATTAATTATTTTGATTAAAAAAGTTGTTTTTAATTAAAATTTAGTAATTTTCACTATTCATCAAAATATAAAAGTTATCCGAAAAGTACCAAAATTTCACCCTAGGCTAATTTCGATATTCCGAATCCAAAAATGAAGTCCATTTTGAAATATAAAATATATATGATTTCAAAAAGTAGGTATTACTATTCACAACGGCTAGTTTAATTAGTTGTGGTGTGTGTTAGAACTCGAGGTTGCGTACAACACACGCTATCGCATTATTCGAAGGGAAACGTACCGTAGAAGCTTGGGGTGTTACATTATCCCCTCCTTAAAATAATTGCGTCCTCGCAATTTCTAGGGTATTACTGCATAAAAAGACTCGGGTGGTTCTTCATCATAAGTTCCTCGGGTTCCCACGTTGCCTCTTCCATCTTATGGTTTCTCCACAAAACTTTTACCAGACGCGTCGTCCGGTTTCTCAGCACTTGTTCTCTCGTATCAAGAATCTTGACGGGCTCTTCGCAATAAGACAGATCGGGTTCCAGTTCTAATTCTTCATAGGTGAGTACATGCGTTGGATCAGGCATGTATTTCCTCAATAGAGATACGTGGAACACATCGTGAACTTTGGAGAGACTTGGCGGCATTGCCAATCGGTAAGCTACAACCCCAATTCGTTCTAGAATTTCGAAAGGTCCAATGTACCTGGGACTCAATTTACCTTTCTTACCAAAACGTATGACTCCCTTCCACGGAGATACCTTCAGGAAAACATGATCACCGACTTGAAATTCCAAATCCTTCCTTCGATTATCGGCATAGCTCTTCTGCCTACTTTGAGCTGCTTTGATGTGATTTTGGATTACCTTCACCTTTTCCACCGTTTCCTCCACCAGTTCTGGGCCTACAAGTTTTCTTTCACCAACATCATCCCAACAGGTTGGTGTACGACATCTCTTTCCATATAACGCTTCATATGGTGACATCTGAATACTCGAATGGAAGCTATTGTTATAGGAAAATTCTACCAGAGGTAAATATTGATCCCACATACCCTGAAAGTCAAGTGAGCAAGATCTCAACATGTCTTCTAAGGTTTGAATAGTCCGTTCTGATTTTCCGTCTGTCTGAGGGTGGTAAGCAGTGCTCAAATAAAGTTCAGTATCCAGGGATTTCTGAAGACTTTTCCAGAATCTTGAAGTAAAACGGGGATCACGATCAGAAACAATTGATAAGGGTACTCCATGAAGTCTCACAACTTCATTAATATATAGTCTTGCTAGACGTTCCAGGGGTATATCTTCTCTTATAGCAAGAAAATGTGCTGACTTGGTAAGACGATCAACAATAACCCATATTGCATCATTCCTTCTAGGAGTCTTTGGTAGCCCCATGACAAAGTCCATCGTAATATTGTCCCATTTCCACTCCGGTATGGGAAGAGGTTGCATGACTCCTCCAGGCTGTTGCCTTCCAGCTTTCACTTGTTGACAAACCATACATCTTGACACAAAATCAGCAATCTCCCTCTTCATGTTGTCCCACCAAAAATGTTCCTTCAAATCTCTATACATTTTGGTGCTCCCAGGGTGTATAGAGAAATTGGAACTATGAGCATCATCCAGCAATTCCCTTTTTAGATCAGGTAAATCGGGAACACAAAGTCTCTTCCCGAATTTCAAAATCCCATCTTCATACACAAAGTCTCTCAATCTCCCATCATTCACAGCTTTAATCTTCTTCTGAAATTCTTCATCATCGGTCTGAGAACTCTTAATCCTTTCTAGTAAAGATGGTTTGGCAACCATTTGAAAAAGCATTGATGTTTCACCTTCCCTGGTTATTCCCATGTCCATCTTCACTAGATCCATGAAAATTGGATCCCTTTCAATTCTCATCATGTTCAAAACTCCATGGTCTTTTCTGCTCAAAGCATCTGCCACCTTGTTTGCTTTCCCCGGGTGGTAGTGTATCGTACAATCATAATCCTTGAGTAATTCAAGCCATCTCCTTTGCCTCATGTTGAGTTCTTTTTGTGAGAAAATATACTTCAAACTCTTGTGATCAGTATAAATCTCACATTTTTCCCCATAGAGGTAGTGCCTCCATATCTTCAAAGCAAAGATCACAGCTGCTAACTCAAGATCATGAGTAGGATAGTTTTGTTCATGAATCTTCAACTGTTGTGATGCATAGGAAATAACTCTATCATTCTGCATAAGGACACAGCCAAGTCCCTTCTTTGATGCATCACTATAAATAACGAACCCATCATTCCCCGATGGTAGAGTCAATATAGGAGCATTGACTAATCTTCTCTTCAGTTCTTCGAAACATTCTTCACACTCTTTTGTCCAAACAAATTTAACCCCTTTACGTGTGAGCTTCGTTAATGGGTTAGCCAATCGGGCAAAATTCTGGACGAAACGTCGATAATAACCTGCCAAACCAATAAAACTACGTACCTCAGTTATAATCATAGGTGCTGGCCATTCTTGGATTGCCTTGGTCTTAGAAGGATCAACAGAGATTCCATCTTTAGAGACAATGTGGCCAAGAAAAGAAATCTCCTGAAGCCAGAATTCACACTTGCTAAACTTCCCATATAATTCATGCCTCCTCAGAGTCTTCAAGATAATGCGCAAGTGATTTTCATGATCTTCGTAGGTTTTGGAGTATACCAAGATATCATCAATAAATACCACCACAAATTCATCGAGATACTCCTTGAAAACTCTATTCATTAGATCCATGAATACAGAGGGTGCATTAGTCAATCCAAACGACATTACAGTAAACTCGTAATGCCCATACCTGGTTCGAAATGCTGTTTTCGGAATGTCTTCCTTCTTCACACACAACTGATGGTATCCAGATCGAAGGTCAATCTTTGAAAAGTATTGAGCTCCATGCAGTTGGTCAAATAAATCATCAATACGAGGTAGGGGATACTTGTTCTTTATCGTTATAGCATTGATCTCCCTATAGTCGATACATAACCTCATAGATCCATCTTTCTTTTTAACAAAAAGAACAGGGGCTCCCCATGGAGAAACACTAGGGTGAATAAATCCCTTATTACTCAGTTCCTCTAGTTGTTTCTTTAGTTCGACTAATTCTACAGTGGCCATTCTATAAGGGGTCTTCGATATAGGCCTTGATCCAGGAATCAAATCAATGGAAAACTCAACTTCTCGTTCTGGAGGATGTCCAGGTAAATCTTCCGGAAATACATCTACAAATTCTTTCACAACAGGTACATCCTCTATTTGAACATTCCTTTCCTCACCGAAAGTTATTTCATTCTCTTCCTTCCCAATAATTGAATTAAGTTGAGCTACTGGGGGTGGATCTAAATAAGAATTAGGTGGTGATGATTCTGCTCTAAAGATAAGGTGTTCCTTATCATTATCATCAAGAATCATAACCTCTTTCTTCTTACAATAAATCTTCGCATCATAGTCCGAAAGCCAGTCCATACCGAGGATTATATCAAACTCAATCATAGGTATGACGATGAGATCAGCTGATAAAGAAAATTTATGTGCTCTAATGGGGACTGATTCACAAAACTTTGTTGCAATGATACATCCCTTAGGAGTTTTAACTGACAACTCCCTTATTAAATCAAATTGGAAATATCTAATTTTCTTAGCAAACTGGGAAGATATGAAACAATGCGATGATCCAGAATCAAATAATGCATTTTCTAAACTTGAGGAAACCATTAAATTACCTGCCACCACGTCTTTCGGAGCTTCTACCTCAGCAGTAGTGATAGCATAAGCCTGACCTTGATCCCTTGGCCTTTTCTGAGGTAATTTCTCCTGACGCTTAGGACATGCATTTGCATAATGCCCCATCTCCCTGCAATTGTAGCACTGAACGTTGGTATCTTCCTTCTTCCCCTTGCAATTATGAGCTTGGTGGCCTTTTTCACCACACTTGTAACAGACTCCCATTCCCTTCAAGCAAGTACCAGGGTGTTTCTTCCCGCATTTACCACAGGATGGATATTCAACCTTTCCCTTCTTCCCCTTATTTCCATTCCCAGATTGTTCAGCAGGTCTCTTCTTCTCTTGCTTTGCTTTAAAGTCATAAGACTTAGAGAATTCCTTTTCGGTCTTGATGGCACATGAGACAATGTCTTCGTACGATGAAAAGGATTGTGAGACTAATGCTCGACGGAGAAATGGTTTTAACCCATCAAAGAAACAATCAATCTTACTTCTTGGGTTGCGTATATAATCTCCAGCATACCTCGCTAACCTTGTAAAGTTAGCCTCATACTTTGCGACATTCTCATCCTCCTTCTGTCTCAGACTTAGAAATTGCCTTTCCATATCTGCTCGATGGTCGCGAGGGAAGTATTTTTCTAAAAACAGATCTTTGAACTCCCTCCATTCCATATTTGATACTTCATCATCTTCCTTCATGTTTTGAATCAATGACCACCATTGATCAGCATCTCCAGTGAGGCGGTAAACTGCCATGATAACTTTCTCCCTTTCACTGCTCCCCAAAGCCTGAAATATTTTCTCTAGGGAATTTATCCATTGCTCAGCTACTAAGGGATTTGTATTCCCATTGAACGTTGGTGGTTGTTGCCTCATGAATCGATCTAACATTGATCCTCCACACTGCGGATTAGGGTGCTCCATACGGGTAAGGTTATTATTCATAACCTGAGTAAGTTGTCCCAGTATGGTGATTAGCTGATCATCACCAGTTGCATCACCAGCCCCACTATAATTATCTTGAGCAGGAGGGCAATCCCTACATGGAGTGCGTGCATTGATACGGTTTCCATTTCTTCCACTAGGCGCCATTTCTAAACAATGGCATAAACTAGATCAGTTTATGAATCAAAATACATAATTCCATACTTATAAAACACTTAACATAAATTGAACTATTTATGGATATAATCCATAATCATAAAAATGTTTTCTTTAAGGAAGTATATACTCATAAACCCTTCATAATGATTTGTAAATATAGTGAGAGTTATCCTAAGCATATCCCCCGGGAGTGTCGTAACCAAGAGTGCAGCAAGGCCCGTTGTCGTGCACCAGTTCCCGTTCGAGTCTAGCTCAAAGCGGTGTTTTCGGGTTTTACCCCTAGGTACATCTGTGCCAGAGCCGCCTCTACCTGCTCGTATCCAGAAAGGGATGTATTGCTCGGAAAACTCAAAAAATCTCTACAATACCAAAATTCTAGGAAGTTCTTCTATACTAATCCTCAAAGTTCATCTTAGGTCTACGTGCTCTAATCAGAGTTTATCTAAATCTAGCTTCCAAGGTTTGTACTAAACTTCCTCTGATACCAACTGCAACGCCCCGACTCCAGCTACCCAGAGTCGGTGCATTAATTACATAACATTGGCATGATCACAAGAAAGATCAAATCCCGAAAGACCGATTGGTTTAGTAGCCTTGGAAACACTAGATATAATCATAAAGTTTTACATTACATTTCAAAGTGAAAAACTACTACAACAACAAAGTCTTCATATCCACACTATTAACCCCTCATAATATCCCTGCAAGTCATTCATAAATTACTTCTTCACTACCTGGGAAAAATAAAACATAGAAAAGGGGTGAGCTAAAATGCCCAGTAAGGATAACAATATAGCGGAACATTCAAAATAAGCATAAACATTTAAGGTAATGAATTACTAAAACAAAAGCCTTTTAAAATTGAACTTCAACATAGTATGGCAAAAGTAAAATGAAATAATTCCATTTACTTGTTCACATGGATATTCTACTAATAGAATAATCACATGCAATATCAATAACCACTTTCATAATGTTGGAATGCATAATGCCAGACTATCATAACCACATAGCCAAGGTCTCGTGCCAAGACTACAAATAAGATTTTGTCAAGGCCTTGTGCCAAGACACTAGTTTGTCTCATGAGACCTACCGATGCATCGAGGAGCTATAGCGGGCTCCACCCGTCACTTATTAAGTCCAATGCATTCCCATATGAAAAGGTTTAAACATAACATAAACATTCGTATTAAAACTAGCATATGAAATGTCAATAATTTCACCATAAACTATGAATGGTATAAAAATAGCACATCCACAGTCAAACATATCACAAAACCTTCAATACAATATAGAAGTTTTGTATCATAATAAATCAACTTCAAATAATCTTAAAATCCATCAAAGGATGTTGACATAGATGAAATCAAAATTCTTTTTAAAGAAGTATCTCCTTTTATTTTGAAATCATTTAAGATCCATATAAAATAAAACATTTTCTTTGAAAATATTCTTATAAGCTTTTATGGAAAGCTTCGAAGATTTTATAACGGCGGAAAATAACCGCACCCGCCGTATAAGTTAAAAAAAAACATTCTTACCTCAATTCAGTCGAAAAGGTTAAAAAGGACCTTGTTTTGAAAACGACGGAAAGATTCTTTTATAAACCTCTTATAAAAAGTCAAACAAGGGTATAAATGACTTTAACCAATATTCTTGTAAATAGTAAAAATGTTTTGAAATACATTTCAAAGAAACATGGATGTGGATGATAAAGTGATCCCAATAGATTATTACGTATAATACAACCTCGGATAATGAAGAGATTGTGAAATAACCCTTACCTTGTACTTTTCCTTGGTTTTGGTAGGTTAACCTCCTGTATAATGGTGAAATAATTGTTATTAAATTATACAAGAATCATATACATTAATATGATATCATATATGATCTTTTAATATTGATTTGATAATAATATCTTAGTATTATCGTTGTTTCAGGTGTTAACTTACTTGTTTTCTTTTGTATGTTTTGTTACGTAAGACATGTATGTAAAGGATAGGTTGTATATTATTCATATCCAGAATGATATCAAGTCCTTAAACATCATTTTTTAAATCATCAAATTATACTTGAATGGATACGATGGAGAATGAATCTCATCGCGTTCGTGGAGACGGTAGTCCGTACGTACGCACGAGCGACAATATCATTCTTTTGATATTAAAATAATATATAAATGGATGGTATATCATATATAAAGAATCATTAACATGTTAGATTTATTATTTACATGAGTTACACATCATTATTATACCCATCCAAATAATATTATATTGAATAACAATTACACCACGACGTGGAGACGGTAAGCCGTACGTACGCACGTATGGTGACATGTTATTGAAAGGGTGGATAGGATAATGAATATGTTTGTACCATATTTATAATAACATCACAGTATATGTGAGATACTGGAGTTATTATTTTAGAATGGTAAGAACAAAGGAAGAAGAAGTGGAAGAAGAAATGAACTTAGAAAAGGGTGGTGAAATCATTACCTCTTCTTCGGGTTCTTCCTTTTGATTTGATCAAAAGGGATCCTTAGGTTGGATTTCTGATCAAACTAAGGCCTCTAGGTTGTATTGAGGGATGTTGGGAGAGTATTTGGGCAGAGTTTGTCCGAACCAAAAGGCTTTAGAGGTGTGAAGAAATGAGAAGGAGGAGTGCCTTTTTATAAGAGGGGTGAGGGGCACCTTTGGAAAAGCTAGAAATATTAATTTATAATAAATTCATATTCGGTTTCTAATGGATCCAAAATTGACTATTCAAAGTTTAAGGTGGGGATAGGTCGAAAACAACTCAACCAATAGAATTTAGACAGGTTTGGGTACTTATATTAACCTTATCTTTAAGTATTAACTCTAAGTTAATTAGTTTCACTTTTACAATGTCTCTTTGTATTTTTATATTATATGGTTAATAGACTTACCATATACATACAAGCGACCCCCAAGTGGTCCATTAATGATGATCCTATCATTATATAAGTCTCTTGGCCGAACCTTAGATTTTTAAAAATTTAATATCAATTAATAATATAATATTTGTTTTAAGAACTCTTTTATGTCAATTTTGACACTATTCAATAGTTGATTTTTGTGAAACTCATAACAGATTGATTACTTCGAAAAAAGTCAATTAAATCACTCCTAATATATCATATTATCCTAGAAAATTAGTTTAATTCATTAAAAGTTTCATATTATATTTATTTGGGTATTTATAATATCAATTATTTTAATTTTTCACTATTTTAGAAATTACTGCATCATCATTGTGTCATAAATAAAATAAATTATTTAATGTCTAAAAATTATAAATAAAATATCATTATGTAGGAAATCTTTTTATCTTTATAATGAATATTTATAATCTAAAAGCCAACATATATAACCCTATGTAACAATTGTTTTGCTAAAAGATATATGCTTATGTCATTTTTGTATTCATTTTAACTTAATTAAAATAAAGTGTCATTATCACTTACAAGTGGATCCATGGGGTCCCAAAATCGACCCAAAGATGCCCATGGTCGACCATGTATCAACCAATAGGGTTAGGACACGTTTTAGGGTAATTTAGTATTATTATAATATTATTTTTTAACCCTTATTTACCGGATTTACCCTTAACCATGGTAAATAAAATATTTACCGCAGTAATTATTCAAAATGTGTAAAAATGAAAGTTACCTATTTACATAATTTGGACATCCTGATTCCAAATATGTAATCCATTTTTCCAAATTCAAAACACAGAAGTGGCAGAAATTAATTTAAAATTAATTCCCGCTGTCAAAACAAAAAGCGTGTTTTTAAGAGATAATAACTATCAAAAGATTGACACTTGTTTATGTTCGGTTTAATTGTAAAATTATGTCCAATGAAAAACATTAAATTGAATGGTAAAAATATATTCTAAATATACTTTAAAAGCACTCAAATTCATAATTTATCAATATTAATTATTTTGATTAAAAAAGTTGTTTTTAATTAAAATTTAGTAATTTTCACTATTCATCAAAATATAAAAGTTATCCGAAAAGTACCAAAATTTCACCCTAGGCTAATTTCGATATTCCGAATCCAAAAATGAAGTCCATTTTGAAATATAAAATATATATGATTTCAAAAAGTAGGTATTACTATTCACAACGGCTAGTTTAATTAGTTGTGGTGTGTGTTAGAACTCGAGGTTGCGTACAACACACGCTATCGCATTATTCGAAGGGAAACGTACCGTAGAAGCTTGGGGTGTTACATAATTGGAAATATATCTCAAGGGGGTGATAATTTTGATAAGAAACCCCTAAAGTAACATAATCATTGAGGTAAGAATCATATGTTAAATAAGTTGCAATGATGAATTGAAAAAAATATTGGCTAAATATAATAAAATTTATTCATTAGATATAAAAAATAAAATATTGGAAAATGTTGTATAATAATAAATATTGTAACTCCATAGAAGAAAATTGAGCAATCACAACCCCTTACCTTGTTCATGATATGTTTTGTGCATGTACTTAACAAGATAAACAATAAAACTGAGTTTCTTAGATAAATATTTAATATAATTAATATTATTTATTTAATTTAATATTGAGTTTTATTATAATTATTTTTTTTTATTATATAGTTTTTTCTTCTTTTTCATGATTATTGAATCAGGGTCGAAATCTTTTGATAATTTTAGCAACAGAATACGATATTTTAACAATAAGTAAAATAATTAATATTACAATTACATAACAAAACAAACCACTAATTTATTACTTATTTATAAATATATCAGTATTTGTGTTCCCATTATCATCCCAAAGTGAGTTTTATTACATTATTCAAGTAGGTGGTTAACAAACCCAAATGTCAACACAATATATACCGATGGGTGAGTACGGTTAAGGAAGTGTATATGACAATTATATAATAATAATAACGTTATTTTATAAATTCTATAACGTTTTTTAATCATATTTTTAGATTTTTGAAAAAATGATGAAAATAAATATTATGAATGAACAAGTTATTCAATGAAGGTAGTGGTACGTAGAATGCATAGTTAAACTTCGTTCATTTTCCTAAATGGATAAAAAGGGAAAAATAATGTTTTTTTTTCATTAATATAATTAAAATTCAGTTTTCTAATGATAATTTTTTTATTATATTACTATGGGTTGGGTAGGTTTGGAAGATTAATATTATGAAAAAAAATTATCGAATAATTAATACTCAATTTGGCACCTTAAAATTTCTCAAGAATGTATCCTTAGAAAAAATGGGATTATGATAAATAATTGAGAACATAAAATTATTTTATAGAAGGAGGATTATAAGAGGATAAAAATTTTATACCATAAATAAGTAATTTTGAAGGAATGGTTTTGGCATGAAGCTGAATAAGTGTCTCCATTTATAAGCGAAGATAATGATTTTTTTGAAATAATATATAGTTTTCAATGATATAATTACACAATTCAAGAATAAAAGTCACTATAATTTATAAATAATGGGGTTTGGATTGATTTTATATTAATGTAGGCTTAACAAAAAAATCACATTCCTGTTTTAAACATGGTTTTAGTTATTTATTGTTTGATTTGTACATTTAATCATATGGTTTTTAATGTGGAAACTAGTTTTTAACTAAGTAATATATAGTTTATTAAAATGATAAGATATTACTCATACCAAATATTTATATTCTAAAACATAATTTAATCTCTATTTAACATAACATAATTTATCAATAAGTTATAATTTAACTTATATTTTAAAATTAAATATATTTGAAAAAGGTTTTGTAGAAAAATGTTGTTTTCACCATTAGGTGTTCTTAATCATATTTTTTGGACTACCAATTCAATGAGTGATAAATTATTTAAATATAGTTTTAAAAATTATATAAAGCAATATTTTTATAAGTTATTATCTTATATTATTATGTAAAAATTATAGAATATTAATGAAATGATTCTTTGATAATAACAGTTTTACTATCATCTTGGTTGTTAACATTAATATTAGTAATCTTAATTTTATGCCTAAAAATAAAATTTAAATTATTACATAATATGATCATATAGATCTAAAATATGATTTTTTTCAATTAATTTATATATATGAATAAAACATATATTTTAATATAAGTGAATAAATCAGTTTTAAGAGTAAGATATTAATTATGTTTCCAAAATGATATACATGGGTTTTATAAATAAAATTTGGAATTTTTAATAGATTTCATTTAATTATAAATAAAAATATTATATATGAAATTGTTTTAAATCCATTGAAGTCATTCTAGTTTTATGATAATGTCATTACAGTGATGATTTTAGTGATATTGTATTTTTTTAAAATTCACCTACAAACAAATGCTTTAAAAAATCCAAAAATTCATAATAAGATAATTTTAATATTAAAAATCCACATATTTGAATTTTTTATATATTTAAGATTTTAAGATTTTATATTTTTTTAATAAAAAATTTAATGAAAACTATATTTATAGAAAATAACCTTCCTTTCTCACTAAAAGTCAAAATACGAGATCTTAAAAAGACCATGTGATATATAACTTATTAAAATAATAATTACAAATTGATAGAATCCTTGTTTAGTGTTACATATCCACTAAATATCTCTATGAAATATCTAATAAAAATTTATTAAATGTGGGAAATTTTGGGCTGTAATTCCACTGTTTTAGATCTTTTGGATATTTACATTAGTATGACTTTCTCCTATATATGATTTCATTCATAACATAATTGTTCAAGTTTAGATTCACATTGGTATAAAAAAACCCTTACGTAGCTAACTACATCCTAATAATAGGTAAATGTTCCTAAGAAGCGAGACCTTCGCTTCTCGATGCCATTTATTTCCTTTAGAGATTTCGTAATATGGTCACATACTTTAATACTCACTAATTTAATGACTATATTTTAATGGTCAAATTATATTTTAAAATATAATGGTTTTGTTTTATTTTAATTTAGCGTGTATAACAAGATATTAACATTGTTTTTTTTAAATAAGGAAAATAATTTGTGAAATGTCGGGTAGTTACAGCCACCACACTGTTTAGTAAACTATATTGGTAAATAGTGTGATATGGAGATTTTTAGATAGTGGTGCACTATTAGAATTTGAGGTATTTATGATGGGCTATTTGTGATGGGGACCTGTCCCAAATAGCTAATTGCAGAAAATAGCATTGCAAATAGTTTTTTTGGGACATGCCCGTCACATAAAGTAAGAATTTATGACAAGACGTTTTCCAATAAAAAATAGTTATCCGATTATATATTATATATATAAACTATTGTGATGGTCCCATTGGAAAAAATTATTTATGACAGTCCCATTTTCCCTTCACAAATGGTTTTCTGATTAAATATATTATATATATACAAACTTGTTGCAATGGGATTGTTGTAAAAACATATTTTTGATGGGCCCAGTTTTCCAATCACAAATACTTGTTTAAAAAATATATAAACTATTGGCGTTGGGAACCCATCCCGAAATATCCCATTGCAAACAGATAATAAAAATATATATTAAATAAAATTATTATAAATTAATATTAGAAAATAATAATAATATGAATATAATTAATATAAATAAAAAATATTAAATAATAATACTACTAATATTAATAATATAAAAAATATATTATTTAATTTTTAACAATAAAATAATACTAATAAAGTAATAATGTAATTTTTATTATTAATATTTATGAAAAAAATAATTTTAATGTTATTATAATAATTAAAAAATTAAAAAATATTAAAATTCTCAATATTCATAAAAAATAAAAAATAATAATAAAATATTATTTTTATTAATAAAAATAAATAAAATTAAAAAAATAATACTAATATTAAATAATAAAATATCAAAATATTAAAAATAAAATAAAATTATGTAATATTCAAACGAATATAAAAGACAGAAACTATAAAAAGTAAATAGTACAAAAACAATTGAATTCAAATGTTATTAACATTAATAAAATTCACTCGAGGGGGGGGATAGTATTCTGTAAGAGATGGAGGAGATGGAGGAGATAGTGGAGGAAACAACATCCCTAAACTACGAGTTAGACGATGCATGTACTCCATCTACTCGTGATGCTGCTGCTTCCATCGATGTGTCACCTCCTCATAGTGTTGTTATTGTTATTGTTGCTTCTGTTGCATCGCTTCCTCCTGCTTATACATACTCTCTATAAGTTCACTCTAAGTATGTATCTACTCTTAATACTGTGATCCAGAAGATGACACCTCTCTATGACCTCCTCTCGAGCTAGACGCCAACATTGAAACAGTACCATAATAAGTCCCAGGAGTCAAATGAGAGTTGATACCAACTACTCTCCCCTTCTCTTATCCATACCGGATCACCTGCATCCATGTCGCCTCATCAAAATGATGGGCACTTGTCTGATCAGACCTTTTAGCATGACTCTCAACATATGTTTGAGGGATCATATCCTCATATGACTCATTCAATTCCAATTTGAAATTAAAATAGTGAAAATATAATAGGTAGTTAATTTTAAAATTGAAAAATAAAATAATACCGACCGCAATTCGATGATGGAAATCACCTCTAATCTCTTCAGTGGATGTATCATCATATATCCACTGATAAACTTCATACTCCGTAATATCAGGATTCTCAACTACCAATATGAATATAAAATGAACGTTTTATATTTAATGTTATATAAAATATATTAAAAAGTACATACTAGATGTTCTCTATGTGTACTTAATGTATGACTACCAACTTGATGTGTCACATATTGTCTCCCCCAGTTCTGGCGGCCCAATTAAGATCTCCTCTAAAATCCATTAACCAACCAGTGTGAACATAATCCATCCCAAATGTGAGATGAAATATACTGTAGTCGGTGGGCTCTACAGGACTCATCAAATACTTCCACTCCTACTTTCTTAATGGCCATCCTTCTCAAATTGTTCAAAAACTAATAGAAACCATCATTCATTGACAACTATCCTACTGCGTGGATATGATCACACATTCTATCATCAAAGGGATACCAAAAACCCCAAAAATAATTTTTAATATCATGTTATTATTGAAATAAATTCCAACTTAAATATTATTTATTTACGTAATATCCAATGATAGTACCTGCTGAGCTGTACATCAATGAGAATCTGTACCCATGTAATCTATGGCTGTGAAAAATAATTGTGCAAGATAGTGCTCCCTTGTCCAACAACTATATGCGCAAAATAGGGGAAAAAGAAAAAATAATCAACAATTAGTATATAAATAAATTAATAAAAGATAACTAAAATTAATAACTTACCATACCTCCCCATGTGTGGATTGGATCTAAGACCTGGACGTCACTCGGGGATAGGGTCATGAATCACCAGTCATGAAATATTTCTCCCCCTCCACGAACCCCCTGAACTACCACTAGGGTGGGGGTCTGATGATCCCAAGCCCTCCTCTTCCAAAGTTTTCTCACCCTCCTACAAAAAATAAAATAGATCATCATCCATCTAAAACACTAAATTATTATTGTTAGAAAATAGATAAAATAACTATTATATATAGATATAAGTTATTTATGATTATAACCAACATTTAACTGTGTAAATTTTCACCTTCATCATCATCTTTATATCTGATGATGTCAATGTATTCAAATTTTTCCATGACATCATCAATATCCAAATGAGTTTCAATTTCGTCATCTCTTTCCATTACAAATTCATTTGTAACATCATTAACATCATTTTCATAATCGACCCTTAATTGTAGGGTGTTATCATTGAAATTCATGTTTCTTTGTGAAAGAAGATATATTTTGAGTAGTATCTTGAAAAATTTCAATTCGTTACACTTCAGTGGAACCAATTCACTTTGGGTTACTGGTTTTCTTGATATTTCAATTTTATTATGGTCCACAAATCACTCAGGTGTCTTGAAGTAGCACAATACTTTGCGTATTAAATTGGATGTGCTTGTTGAGCCAGTAAAAATGGTTCATTTACTATAATAAGACTTTTATATTTAATATCAATGTTTCCATGAGTCATATGAACACAAAATAATCTCTCAGTAATAAACCAATAACATTTAAACATCGTTATGTAATTTTTTCCTATATAAAAAAATTCAATAATTTCACCCAACACGCCTTAAAAGTCAACATTAGTTTCTCTTTGATGATATCCCCCCAAGAAAAATCCATTGTTAATTGTTTATTATTCCCTCATATAAACTGGTATGAAATGGAAAATAATTCACCACATATGAATTATAATATGTAACCATTTTTCATAGTGAGTTACTCAATATACACATTCACTTATTAATTTTATCATCAAGGTGAGACACATGAAATTTTTTAAAAATATTATTAATATAATAAATAATAAATTGAATTTATATGTTATACCATAAATAATTTATGTTACCTGTTTTTTGAAACCATTGAGAATTTTTTTCTGGTGTTCTTAAAGAGAAACTTCTGTAATTTTTGGAAGCTGTTTCTTTATATTATTATCATATAACCTAAAAATAAAGTAATTATAAATTATGTAACAGAAATTATAGAATTAGTGATAGAATCAATCAGAGTAAAAATTATTTCATTACTTGAATGTTGATCAGAACATATGTCTGAGCTCTGTGATGTTCATCATCTGAAATCTATAGTTCATGAACACCATTAAATCCAAGCATTGGCTTATTAAAAAATAATAATTGATGGTCTATTTCATCATTAAAATTATCCTCATTCTATCCCATGTGGTTTTGTTTTTAGGAATATAAAGATTCAAATAATGAGAGCATAAAAAAGAAATTTCTCTTATAAATTATCTTCAGAAATTAAACTTTCAATGGATGCTTTGTTAGGTAATTTTTTCAACAATTTATGCATGCATGTCTCGAATGGGTACATCCATCATAATTTTATAAGACATCCAAAATTTTCTTCATGTAGAAAATGTAATGTCAAATATTTTATTGAGTCAATGAAAGCCGATGAGAACATTTTTTTACAGTTTACATATAATTAGAACAATATTTTTTTCTAGTTTTCATAGTGTATCGTAGTTTGTTATCTCTGATCAAATGTCTTGAAAAAAATAACATATTTCTATTATATAATACCA
The DNA here is from genome assembly GCA_963277665.1 of Viscum album. NCBI lineage: Eukaryota > Viridiplantae > Streptophyta > Magnoliopsida > Santalales > Viscaceae > Viscum > Viscum album. The sequence continues at coordinate 57,253 of CAUJRU010002504.1, forward strand.
AATCATAGAACTCAACAAACCTATTATTCCAATCGGTATAAGCCATTCCATTATAACATGAAAATCATGACTTTTTAATCTGGTAATATGACCATTTTTAACAAATCTTCCCAAATTGGAAGCATCTCTATCTGGAAGTCTCAAATCTGCAATCCACCAACAATATAATATGTGAATCTATTTAGATAGTGTATATGATTCTTTTGGTTTCATTAAACTCTGTGATATGAAATTTTCAAATAGTTTAAATTTTGGTCGCCTGCAAATTTGGGCAAGATCTATAATGGCCCGGACCTCTCCGGCCCATTCCAATGTCAAAAAAGGTCACAAAGTGTTTTGAAGGGTATAATGGACTTTTCCCACACTTTTTAGAATTATGTAACTACACGCCGTGTAGTGTGAGTACACGCCATGTACCACCTTTCCGTGTATACCTCGTGTTGAAGCCGTGTCGTTGCCACGTGAAATAAATAAGTACACGCCGTGTAGCCCATCCTACACGCCATGTAGTTTCTCTCCGCGTACACATTACCCTCAAACTGTGTGTTGACCAGTCAATGGCCGTGTGCTATGTAGAGGCTATTTCCTTTTCGCGTGAAATAAATAAGTACACTCCGTGTAGTCCATCCTACACACCTTGTAGATTGTCCCTGCGTACGCGTTACCCTCAAACCGTGTGTTAACCAGTCAACGGCCATGTGCTGCGTTGAATGCCTAGTTGGATGCCGCGTGGAGACCGTGTGGAATGGCCGAGTACACACCGTGTACTAGGAAGTACACACCGTGTACTAGGAAGTACACTCCGTGTACTTTAGTTTTTCTCACCTATAAAAGGAGGGGTCCTCTCCTCCTTTTTAGATCATTACTCTCCTCCCCTCTCCTTCGAGCAGAGCCCTCCCGAGAGACTCCTAATCTCCTTTCTTCCATAACATCTTCTTCCGAGCTCCGATATACGATCCGTCAGTGGCCACGAGATCGAAAAGATGAGGAGGAACTTATGAGCTTGGATCTGTTGTTTTCTCGTTCGACATTTCCTTCCCAGCTTCCACCCGAGGAGGTATTTTCTAGGTTTTGACAGAAGCGACGGATGCCGACGGACGTCTTCTAAAGTTGATCTGGGGGAGCGTTGTGATCCAAACCTGTTGAGGTAGGGATTTTACCTTCGTCCTTATAATTTGTTAATCATGTGGGATGGGGTCCTCTTTCTTTCACGAGACATAGTTGAACTAGTTTAATGAAGATACTAACTGGCTTAAAGAACGAGGATGGGGAATTTGTTATGTTTATCTTTTTTTATCCTATTGTTATGTTGTGAATTGAATAGGATTATGCCTAATGAAAATCATGGTTGTTGGCGGACTTTTCTTGCACAATTAAGTGTTTCCCTATCTTTCTAGACTGTTTTGTGGATGAAAACTTTGTTTAATATGGAAATTGGTTAATCACGTAAAGTTAGCGGATTAAATAAATACCAGGAAACCTTGTGGGATCACCCCGGTTGAACAAAATGTAATAATGAACATGTGGGTGTTGGTTTGGTTAAGTGGTGTGTGAATGGGGGGGGGGGGGTGAATCCTGGGTTATTACGAATAGGATGGGCAGCGAGGCTGTGGTAAATGATATTAAAGGGGCAATGATGTGGCACAATCCTGATTTTGTGTTATGGTTGTGGAGATGTGGTTATAGTGGAAGAAGGGCTGTAGTAATGGGTTGTGATATCAAAAAAATGTGGTAATTTGATAAATTAATTGTGGGGAACGATAAAGAATTAAACCTGGGAACAATCAATGGTAAATTATTGATGATAAAAGGGTTGGTTTTGTGTTGCTTATTTTCTATCTAACGTGATTTGTGGTTGACAGGGTTTTGTTCTACGAAACGCTTGATCTGGTTTGATATTTTCCAAGTGGTTAAGAAACTAATAAACTAATACTGTTGAAACATGAAAACCTAAATGGGGTTGGGACTATTTTTGTATGCATACTTCATAGTAGTAGTATCGAGGCACGTGCTCAGTTTCTCTGTTCAGAAGCCATAGGTTGGGCTGTGTGTTTGGTATACATATATGTATCTATATCTTTGTGTTTTGTCGCACCCCACCCATGTTGGGCACTTTGTTCCTAACACTCCCCTTTCACGGGAGAGTGTGTTTTCCCCTTAGTTAGTAGCTCATTCCGGCTTCTTCTTCCAAAGGCTGTGATGGCTTGAGGCAACCTTACACCCAAGAATCTTTGGGTAGGTTTCGATTGGTGTGATTTTAACCCAAGACTCTTCAAAAAGGTTTAATGTTCCCAAGAACCTTCCGAATGAGTCCAAGGTGTGTGCGGTTGGGATATGTGGTTTTGAGGCATAGGTGTGTGTGGGAAGGAAATGCTGTTTGTGAGGCCCAGGTGTGTGTGGGCGGGATGTGCGGTTTGTGAGGCCCAGGTGTGTGCAGGCGGGATGTGCAGTTTGTGGGGCCCAGGTGTGTGCGGGCGGGAAGAGTGTCGTAGCGTGAGGACGTTCACCATTATGAAGAGTAGCTAGGTAGTGGGGGAAATGGTGTGGGGTACCTAATATTCTTGTGCTTATATACTACTACCTGTTTGTTTTTGTTTTTGGTGAGCATGGCTGGTGAGGTTGGGTGGATAGATTTCCTTGCTAGGTTTTGGTTTCTTCTCTTGTTCTCATGGGACATTAGGATGTCTCCCCACCTGTGCATGAAAGCTTTAGGTTTCCCTACTGAGTATTCTTGTATGCTCACCCTATGTTTACTTTCAGGTTTCCATGAGGACTACCAGGGCCGTGCGGGACCGTACTAGTTGGGATAATTGGAGTTGTTGCAATTTCATGTATTCTTGTTTCTTTCGGTATTGTACTTTTGAGATTTCTTATACTTGTACTTTTCTTCATAATTGATTAAACATGCACGCAGGATTGGTTTGGGTTTATTTTCATTTACATGTTCCTTTTTCTTTTGGTGTTTGACTCATCATATTTCCCCTTCTTAAATAATAAAAAGGGTAATGCCTCCCATATTTGTGAAAACTCATACCCTTGGTGCTAGTCCACACTTCGGGGCCTATTGGAGGTGAGACTCAGGGGTCATTATCTCCTTTCACCATTTATAGCTTAGGAGGGGCATCTTTGGTGGGAGGGGGTCGTGAAAAAATGGTATCATAGGTGATGGTTGAGAGATAGGATGGAGATTGGAGTTAGGCATAGTGAGGATTGCATGGGATGGTAGGGCAACAATGTTGGCTGATCTTGGTGCGTGAAATTGGCTAGGGAAGACTGGCTAGGACACGAGATTTTAGGGCCCCCCGTGATCCGATGCAAGGACCCTGAGTCTACCGAACAACCAAGTGAGACTACATTGACTGTAGGGTAGAGACCCTAGGGAAGGTACATGCATCCTCATGTTTGTGTTTTAATTTATTTGGGTGTTCTGGGAAGGAAATTGAAATAAAGTTATAAAATGAAACCTTGATAAATTTCCTTGCTACTTGGGCTTAGGCGATCTTTTTTTACCATACAACTATGTCACCTGGACATCGTCCCCGAGTGACTCAGACAGTCAAGGCCCAGCAGATTCAGGCAGGCGATCAGTTGAGAATTGACCGAGAGGAGGAAGATGATCTGTGGAAGAAGGCTCTCTGTTCGTTCCAGCAACAAACCCTCAAGAAGTACGAGGGTAGTACTTTGGATATGGAGACAGAGGGGTGGCTTGAGGATCCAGGGATCACTTTTACATTGATCCGTGCTCCGAGGGAGTACTGGGCTCCCCTAGCAGTCAATTAGCTGAGAGGTACGACGCGTCAGTGGTGGGCGCTCTACCTCGGGGAGAGGTCAGAGGCAGAGGTTCTATGGGATGACTTTGAGAAGGAGTTCCAAGAGGAATTCCTTTCTTCCATGATCAAGGTAGAGAAGTAGTTGGAGTTACTCTCCCTACATCAAGGGAGTATGTCAGTATGAGAATTGGGAATCAAGTTCAAGGATCTCCAACGCTTTTCTCCAGATCTATTTCTGGATGAGGAGTCTTGGGTGAGACGTTTGGAGGGGGCGATTCATCCTTCACTTCAGTATGTTGTCACCCCCTTCACCCTTCCAACGTACTTGGAAGTACAGAAGAAGGAAGAGGTTGTAGAGAGGATGAAATCGCAGGGAAGTGAACCTCAAGAGGGGATCCATCTGGGTTCATCGAAGGGGAAAGTAGTCAGCATCATGTCTCCTATGATAGAACCTTCCAGATTCAGGCCAGTAGGGAGCATGCCCCAGTAGTTCCAGTTCAGATCTTCTGGTCCACGTCCCTTTTTCACGAGCCTAGGACCGAAGCATTTCTCTTGCGGAGTTTTCAGGCACATTCAGAGTTGGTTCCCAACCCGAGATCAGTACGGTGGAGGCGGGCATGTTCAGTGTCCGCCTCAATAGCACCAGTTGACGGTGAGGCCCTTCCAGCAGTAGCAGGACCCTGCTGCTCTGAGGGCAGACTTTGGAGGAGGAGGCCAACCTCAGGGTGCTCCTTAGGGACCTCGAACAGGGCGTGGTCATGCAGGTGGTTGACATCAGAGAGGCATAGGATCTGAGAATGGAAAATTGCATGAAACAGAGTTGGCGGCTCCGGTAGGACTAGAGGTGGTGAGAGGTACGATTTTATTATTCAGCACTCTAGTTTATGCATTGTTCAATTCTGGAGCTTTTTAATCATTTGTTTCACCCGGTCTAGCCCATGCTTCGAGTCTAGACGTAGAGAGACTTTCCGTACCCTTGGTGTTGAGTACACCAGATGGATGTCAGACCAGCATAACTTGTGTTTTCTAGGGATGTGGGATGATGTTGGGACCACATCGATCTAGTGGGGATCTTCTTTTACTATAGATGTAGCAATATGATGTCATCCTAGGCATAAAATGGTTGTTTTGTATTAGTGTCGTTATCAACTGCTTTCGAAGAAGAGTCGTGTTCTCCGACGTGGATGGACAACATGTAGCTTTTGTTAGTGAGAGGAGCTATCAGGAAGGAAGCTGGCATGTGAAGCCTCTCCTTTCCTTTTTAGGTGGGATATCAGTGGTTTTAGCTGATACAGAGATGATGGAGGTTCTAGATGTTATTGGGGAGTTCCTCGATGTTTTTCTCGAGGAGTTTATGACTCTACCCCCCCCCCCCCCCCCGAAGTGACGTTGAGTTCGGGATAGACTTTTGTCCTGGGGCCCATCCGATTTCAATGGCCCCTTACCGGATGGAACCTTAGGAGTTGCGGGAGTTTCGGATTTAGATTGACGATCTGATGGAGAAGGGTTTTGTTCGACCCAGCATGTTTCCATGGGGTTCTCCAATTTTATTCATGAAGAAGGCAGATGGTGGTCTCAGGCTATGCATAGACTACCGAAGGTTGAATTAGGTAACAGTTAAGAACCGTTACCCCCTTCCAAGGATAGATGATCTCTTCGAACAGGTGAGGGGAGCAGGTTGGTTTTCTAAGATTGATCTGTGATCTGAATATCATCAGGTGAGGGTAAAGGACAATGACATCTCAAAGACGGATTTTAGGTGCAAGTATGGGAACTTCGAGTTTGTAGTGATGCCGTTGGGAGTCACAAATGCACCAGCTGTGTTCATAGGACTTATGAACCTTGTCTTCTGAGAGTTTCTGGACTGGTTCGTCATTGTGTTTATCGATGACAACCTGATCTACTCAAGATCAGAGGAGGATCACGTTGAGAATCTCTGGGCAGTCTTGGAAGTCCTTAGACACCACCAGCTTTATGAGAAATTGTTTAAGTGTAAGTTCTTGACACAAGAAGTACACTTCCTTGGGCACGTGGTGTCTCAGCATGGAGTGTCAGTGGACCCGTCGAAGTTGGATGCAGTTTTTTCAGGGGAGGCACCCAAGAGCGTGGCATAAGTTCGTAGTTTCCTAGGGTTGTTAGGTTATTATCGGATGTTCGTTTCTGACTTCTCTCGAGTTTTTGCTCCATTAACAGCTTTGACTAGGAAGAACCAGGTCTTCCTATGGAGCGAGCAGTGCCAAAAATCATTCAACTACCTGAAGAAGAAGTTGTTCAGCGCTTCAGTACTCAGGTTTCCATAGGAAGGGTTGTTGTATGAGGTTTTTTGTGATGCTTTTAGCCTTGGTTTGGCATGCGTGCTGATGCAGAATAAGGTTGTGATCTGTTATGGGTCTTGGAAGTTGCGCCCTCATGAGTGTAACTATGCCACCCATGACCTAGATCTTGTAGTAGTAGTGTTCGCACTAAATTTGTGGTGATATTACCTCTTTGGGGAGTGATTTTTGGTCTTCTCAGATCACAAGAGCTTACATTGTATCTTCTCCCAACGTGACCTGAACTTGCGACAGGGGAGATGGGTTGAGTTTCTCCAAGACTATGACTTCGAGATCTCTTACACTGAAGGTAAGGGCAACATTTTGGCTGATGATCTGAGTAGGAAGTCTCATAAGGAAGTGGTTTGGGAATCCACTGATGCTTGGAAAGCGATGGGAGAGTTGACTGCCTTGCACTTATATGAAAGGGTAGAGGGTTTTAGAGGATATTTGTTTCAGATGATGGTGCAGTCCTCCTTGTTGCAGTAGGTGGAAGAGTCTTAGTGGGGAGACTCCGAGGAGGAAGTAATGCAGGATCGCGTCGATCCGAGAAATGCTCTAGAAGGATGGTCAGAGGACAACTGAAATCAGATGCTTTTTCATGGAAGGTTGTTTGTTCCGAAGGCAATGCATGAGGGAGTTCTCTGTGAGTTACATGGATCAGCCTTGGTGGTACATCGGGGAGTTTCAAAAATGTACCGAGGCCTAAGAGAATAGTTTTGGTGGCCCGGGGTGAAACGGGAAGTGGCGGAGTTTGTGGCTAAGTTCCTAGTTTGTCAGCAAGTAAGGGATAAACACTGTGTTTCCAGTGGTTTGTTACATCCTTTAGATTTCCCCGAGTGGAAGTGGGATGATATCTCAATGGACTTTCACATAGGACTACCCAGAGTTCAGGGTGGTTATGATGCAATCTGGGTAGTGGTGGATCGACTGACAAAATCAGCTCACTTCTTAGAAATTAAGGAGTTGGGCCCAGTGAGTACCTTAGCACAGAGGTACATAGATGAGGTGGTGAGTTTTCATGGAGTTCTGAAGACTATCATGTCATATCGGGATACTCGGTTTACCTCACGAGTCTGGAGGGTGTTACAACATGCTTTTGGCATCCAGCTATGCCTTAGAACTGCTTTCCACCCTCAGACCGATGGGCAGACAGAGCGGACTATCCATAAGTTGGAGGACATGCTGTGAGCTTGCGTTATGGATTTAGGAGGATCAATGGTGGGACACTTTCCTTTAGTAGAGTTTTCCTACAACAACAGCTTCCACTCTACTATTGGAATGACACCGTTTGAGGATTTATATGGGAGACCATTTCGTTCACCCCTATGCTGGAAGAGGTTGGTGAGACTGGTGCTCTTGGGCCAGAAGTAGTAAAAAGCACCACAGAGAAAGTTCATCTTGTGCGTGAAGGGATGAAAGCGGCTTAGGACCGATAAAAGTCTTATGCTGATCGTCAAAGGAGGCCCTTGGTGTTCGAGGTGGGAGATCATGTGTTCTTTACGGTTTCCCCTCGACGGGGCAACAGAGGTTTGGGAAGGTGAGTAAGCTCTCCCCTAGGTTCATCGGACCTTTCGAGGTGTTGAGGCGAGTCAGCAAGGTGGCATATCAGCTGGACCTGCCACCTCAGTTGGAGAAGGTTCATGACGTATTCCACACCTCCCAGCTTCGTCGGTACTTTCCCGACGACTCTCACATTATCAACTGGGGATAGATTGATATGGGAGACAACACGAACTTCGAGGAATAACCAGTCAGAATTGAGGATCTTAAAGAGAAGGTGCTCCGTGGATGAACTATCGCCTTGGTTCGCGTGTTGTGGAGGCATGGAGGCCTCGAGGAGAGCACTTGGGAGCAGGAGACTCCGATGCATGCTCAGTACCTGGAGTTGTTTTGACTTGTGTTTTTCTTTGTTCTTCTAAGCTTTGTCTTGATGTTAAACTTTGTAATTTTTATATATGGAATTCTTGGATTTTTGGTTGTGATACGTTTTGTTTCCTTATTCTCTGGAAGTGTGTAACATGTCCGGATGTGTGGGGAAAGGGAAAAACCTGATCCTTAATTGAGACACATTAATGTGGATGCGATTAAACCCGTGCATGTGAGTTAGTGCCGCCTAAAGCGGATAATATCTCAACATAGGAGAAGGAATTCCTAACACATATTATTAGAGTTGTTGGTTGGGTTCCTGTTATAATGAGAGTCATAAGAGGTATCTTGTTGGGTTCCTTTGGGTTGTTTTTTTCTCGGGGACGAGAATGTTTTAAGAGGTTTCTGATGTAATGGTCTGGACCTCTCCGGCCCATTCCTTTGATGAAAAGATGGTCAGGAAGTGTTTTGGAGGGTGTAATGGACTTTCCCCACACTTTTCAGAATTTTATAACTACACGCCGTGTACCACATTTCTGAGTATACCCCGTGTTGAAGCCATGTCTTTGACTTGTGAAATAAATAAGTACACGCCATGTATCCCATCCTACACGCCGTGTAGTTTCTATCCTCATACACGTTAACCTCAAACCATCTGTTGACCAGTCAACTGACGTGTTCCATGTTGAGGCTGTGTCCTTGATGCATGAAATAAATAAGTACACGCCGTGTAGCCCATCCTACATGCCGTGTAGTTTCTCCTCGCATCCGCGTTACCCTCAAACTGTGTGTTGACTAGTCAACGGCCATGTGCCGTAGTGAATGCCGTGTTGGAAGCCGTGTGGCGACCATGTGGAATGGACGAGTACACGCCGTGTACTTTAGTTTTTCTCACCTATAAAATGAGGGGTCCTATCCTCTTTTTTAGATCATTCCTCTCCTCCCCTCTCCTTCGAGCAGAGCTGTACCGAGAGACTCCTAAGCTCTTTTCTTCTATAACTTCTTCGTCCGAGCTCTGATTTACGATCCGTCAGCAGCCACGAGATCGTAACGACGAGGCAGAACTTCCGAGCATGGATATTTTGTTTTACCTTTGCCCTTTCCTTCCCATATTCCACCAAAGGAGGATTTTTCTGGGTTTTGACAGAAGTGACGGACGCTGACGGACATCTTCTAAAGTTGATCTGGGGGAGTGTTGTGATCAGAACCTGTTGAGGTAGGGATTTTACCTTCGTCTCTCTAATTTGTACATCATGCAGTATGGGTGTACTCTTGATTTCATGAGACATATTTGAACCAATTAAATGAAGATAATAACTGGCTTAAAGAACAGAGATGTGGAAGTTGATATGTTTATCTTTGTTTATCCTATTGTTATGTTGTGAAGCGAATAGGCTTATGCCTACTGAAAATCGTAGTCGTTGGGGGCATTTTCTTGTGCAATTAAGTGTTGCCCTATCTTTCTAGACCATTTTGTGGATGGAAACTTTGTGGAATATGGAAATTGGTTAATCACGTAAATTTGGCTGATTAAATAAATATCCAGAACCCTTGTGTGATCACCCCAGTTGAACAAAATGTAATAATGAACATGTGGGTGTTGGTTTGGTTACGTGGTTTGTAAAGGGGGGGGGGGGGTGAATCCTAGGTTATTACGAATAGGATGGGCAGCGGGGCAGTGGTAAATGATATTAAAGGGGAAATGATGTGGTATGAGCCTGGTTTTGTGTTACAGTTGTGGAGATGTAGTTATAGTGGCAGCAGGGCTGTAGTAATGGGTTGTGATATCAAAAGAAAGTGGGAAATTTACAAATTAATTGTTGGGAACGATAATGAATTAAATGCGGGAACAATCAATGGGAATTTATTGATGATAAAAGGGTTGGTTTTGTGTTGCTTATGTTCTATCTAACTTGATTTGTGGTTGACATGGTTTTTTTCTATGAAACACTTTACCTGGTTTGATATTTTCCCAGTGGTTAAGGAACTAATAAACTAATAATGTTGAAAAATGAAAACCTAAATGGGTTTGGGTCTGTTGTTGTATGCATACTTCATAGTAGTAGTGCCGAGGCACGTGCTCAGTTTCTCTGTTTAGAAGCCAAAGGTTGGGCTGTGTGTTTGGTATACATATATGTATCTGTATCTTTGTGTTTTGTCGCACCCCACCCATGTTGAGAACATAGTGCCAAACAATCCCATTTCATGGGAGAGTGTGTTTCCCCTCAGTTACTAGCTCCTTCATTCTATTTCTTCCACAGGCTGTGATGGCTTGAGGCGACCTTTGTAAAGACCCGTAAAATTCAAGGGAAAATTTTTCTTAATTTTCTTTGGAATTTTACAAGAGCGCGGTTTATGACGGCACCTGATTCCGAGGCCCGGAGTGCCCGAAATCAATTTCTGAAGTTTGGCTCAGGTACGTTCAGTGAACGAATGAGCGGGAATTTCTAACTTTTGATCCGGAGCTCAGAATTGAAATCGGAGGACACCGATGAACTCGCAGCGCCGATATTCGCTTAAGGGGACCTTTTCCGAGGTTGCGTTTTATGCGAGACGAAAGTTAGTTTTGGGAGAAATTATAAGAAGATAGTGCTATGCATGCGGCGGGCAAGGCCACATGGCTTGTGACTGCCCGACCCACCATGCAGAGGAGCAGCAGACGGTTGAGGAACCACCTAGGAAGAGGCAGAGGTTTGATCGTGGCGGTCCGCAGGGAGGAGGCGGACGAGGCAGAGGAGCTGGCCGAGCAGCAGGTGGTGGGCGACGCTTTGAGGCTCTACCACCACCACCACCAGGAGGTCCACCCCGACCTCAGGGGAGAGCACAACTTCAGGAAGCTGAAGCTTACGATCATGGAGCTCCGGAAGCGGGTGGACTAGTGCGGGACTAGCTCCAGGCATAGAGGCCTTTGCCCATAATGCCTCTAGCTTCGTAGTTTGTGTTGCCTTGTGTCCTTGTACTTTAAGTTGAAGTAATAAAAGATACTTGCCTTGGTGACTTTTGTTTTCTTGTCTTTTGTTTGTTTTTACTAAGAGGTGCCGGTTAAAAACTGTTGACTTGACCCTCACTTGCGAGATTCTTACTGGAGGAAACCCAGTGACCACACACTGATGCCGACAGTGTAACTCAACCCTTGGAGGTGAGAGTAACGGTTGGATCTCTTGGTAGCAGCGTCGAGGCCTTATGACGTCATCCATGACATGAATTAACTAATCATGATGGGATTGACTGTATTAGGAAAGGAACGTGGTTCATCCAGGGGATGAGACCAGATTTCACTTTTCGTCAAAGGATAAATCTTTGCAGCTTTGTCGTACGTTAAGGAGGAAGGGGAAACCCTTCGTGTGGTCAGACAGATGTCAGCAGAGCTTCCAAGAGCTGAGACAGAGATTGACCAGCGCACCTATCTTGAGGTTGCCTAAGGAGGGAGTTGGGTATGTAGTCTACTGCGATGCATCAGGGACTGGACTCGGATGTGTCCTGATGCAGGAGCGAGCAGTGAGCGCCTATGGATCACGTCAGTTGAGACCGCATGAGAAGAACTACGCTACCCATGACCTGGAGTTAGCAGCAGTGGTCTTCGCTCTGAAGACATGGAGACACTACCTGATGGGCGAGCGCTTTACAGTCTTTTCCGATCATCAGAGTCTCAGGTATATCTTCTCGCAGAAGGACCTGAACCTGAGACAGTGGCGATGGCTCGAGTTCCTCCAGGACTATGACTTTGAGATAGTCTATACTCCTGAGAAGGGGAACGTGGTAGCCGATGCCCTCAGCAGGAGGACGGGAATTCAGCTACTTGAGGAGGCGACGAAGCAGCTAGCCTCTTTACAGATATCCTTCGTGGATAGAGATGGAGCAGCCTTCCTCCAGTCTCTCACAGTCACCCCTCCACTACTACAGCGGGTCAGAGAGGCACAACATGAGGACGGTAACTGTGAGACACGGCGTGCACAGATATCCTCGGGACAGGCACCTGATGGTTTCTCCATTGGAGAAGAGCATGACATCCTTTTCAGAGGACGTACCATGGTACCCGTCACTTTGCGAGAGGAAGTGCTGAGAGAGTTTCACACTTCTCCTTTGGCGGTACATCCAGGAGTAGCGAAGATGTACCAGGATCTCAGACGACAGCACTGGTGGCTGGGCATGAAGAAGGCAGTAGCAGAGTTCGTTTCTCGATGCCTCACCTGCCAGTAGGTGAAGGCATAGCATCAGGTACCAGCAGGCTTGGTACAGCCCTTGGAGGTCCCGGAGTGGAAGTGGGACGACATATCTATGGACTTCGTGACTGGACTTCCACGCACTTCTAAAGGTCATGACTCCATCTGGGTGATTGTTGACCGACTCACCAAGTCGGCACACTTCTTACCCATCAGAGAGCAGGACTCAGTGGAGAGCTTGGGACGTCTCTACATTTAGGATATTGTGCGGCTCCACGGCATGACATCATCTATCGTCTCCGATCGAGATGCTCGCTTTACTTCCCGACTTTGGAAGGGGTTGCAGGAGGCGTTCGGGACGCAGTTACATCTGAGCACAGCCTTTCACCCTCAGACGGATGGTCAGACGGAGAGGACCATTCAGACTCTCGAGGACATGCTCCGTGCATGTGTCCTCGACTTTGGTCGTAGCTGGGAGGACCACCTACCCTTGGTGGAGTTTGCGTACAACAACAGCTACCACTCCACCATCGGGATGGCACCGTACGAGGCGTTGTACGACCGACCTTGTAGATCTCCTTTGTGCTGGACAGACCCTGGGGAGTCAGCACTTGTGGGACCAGAGATGGTTCATGCCACGACAGAGAAGGTCCAGGTCATCCAGGAGCGGATGAGGATAGCTCAGAGCCGGCAGAAGTCATACGCTGACAGGAGGCGGAGGCCACTAGAGTTCGAGGATGGTGACCACGTCTTCTTGTGGGTCTCACCTCGACGTGGTATTCAGAGATTTAGCCGAGTCGGCAAGTTATCTCCGCCCTTCATCAGACCCTTCCAGGTCCTCAGAAGGATTGGCGAGGTGGCTTATCGCCTGGCTCTACCATCTCAGTTGCACCGGGTGCATGACGTCTTCCACGTGTCTCAGCTGAGGAGATACGTGCACGACCCGACGCACATCATTGACCATGGGGAGCTTGACGTTGACGATGGGGCGACTTTTATGGAGGTCCCGGTGGAGATAGAGGATCGACAGGAGCAGGTCCTATGTGGGTGATCGATTCCTCTTGTGCGCATCAGATGGAAGCATGGGAACCTCCAGGAGATCACATGGGAGAGGGAGGCTCAGATGCGTGCTCAGTACCGTCATTTGTTTCCCTAGTTTTTGATGTATCTTTACGGGGACGTAAATCCCTGAGGTGGGAGTAATGTAAAGACCCTTAAAATTCAAGGGAAATTTTTTCTTAATTTTCTTTGGAATTTTACAAGAGCGCGGTTTCTGACGGCACCTGATTCCGAGGCCCGGAGTGCCCGGAATCAATTTCCAAAGTTTGGCTCGGGTACGTTCAGTGAACGAACGAACGGAAATTTCTAACTTTTGATCCGGAGCTCGGAATTGAAATCCGAGGACACCGATGAACTCGCAGCGCCGATATTCTCTTAAGGGGACCTTTTCCGAGGTTGCGTTTTATGCGAGATGAAAGTTAGTTTTGGGAGAAATTATAAGAAGTTAAATAAAAATGTGGAACACTTTTTATTTTTTTTTGTTGGTTAACTTCTCTTAAAGGAAGTTAGGGGTGGGACCCACACCCACTTAACCTCCCTTGAGAGGGTTAAGTGTGGTGGGGCCCACATGAACCCTAACTTTTCATCTTCTCTCAAAACCTCCCTCTGATACCAATTTGTCACGACCCGCCCCCGGGGTCCGTGCCGTGACTACCCCAAGCCCGCCTTCCATAGGCCAGGGGCTGGCGACTAGCACCAAGGCGTAAATACCGATAAAAAGGGAAGGCATTGCCTTTGTAAAGTAAACAAACACCATAGAGTAAGCAAGCGGAAAGTAAACACTAAGTAAAAACAGAGTACAACTGAAAGTGCGGAAAAGTAAATGGGCCAGTATACAAACCCAAACTGAAAGTAAAGTACAACTCGAAAGGGAAAACAACAACTGTAAAGTAAAAGCCGCTACTCTGAGCTATCCACTAGAAGTCCCACCTGAAGGGTGAGTACAGATAGCTCCACTGCTCCTCGGGTCCCGCCGACCGCTCCGAGTACGTCCCGCCCAGTGGTCCACCTCCATGTACCGTTCTGCTCTGCAAGCCTCAGCCAAGATCAACGCTGTCCATCGTCTGCAACCAACACAACGTAGTGCGGGCATAGCCCGTGCAGGGGTGAGTATAAGCTACTCAGTAGGGACCCCGAGACCCCTGAAGGTCTCCCAAAATCCACAAAGGATAAACCACAAGGAAGATACAAACACGAAGTAACAACCAACACTGCTTAGGTATATGTATGGGCATATACCTAAGAAGTGTTGGTTGTTACTTCGTGTTTGTATCTTCCTTGTGGTTTATCCTTTTTGGATTTTGGGAGATCTTCAGGGGTCTCGGGGTCCCTACTGAGTAGCTTATACTCACCCCTGCATGGGCTATGCCCGCACTACGTTGTGTTGGTTGCAGACGACGGACAACATTGATCTTGGCTGAGGCTTGCAGAGCAGGACGATACCTGGAGGTGGACCACTGGGTGGGACGTACTCGGAGCGGTCGGCGGGACCCGAGGAGTAGTGGAGATATCTGTACTCACCCTTCAGATGGGACTTCCAGTGGACAGCTCGGAGTAGCGGCTTTTACTTTGCAGTTGCTGTTTTCCCTTTCGAGTTGTACTTTACTTTCAGTTTGGGTGTGTATACTGGCCCATTTACTTTTCTTCACTTTCAGTTGTACTCTGTTTTTACTTAGTGTTTACTTTCCGCTTGCTTACTCTGTGGTGTTTGTTTACTTTACAAAGGCAATGCCTTCCCTTTTTACCGGGATTTATGCCTTGGTGCTAGTCTCCAGCCCCTGGCTTATGGAAGGCGGGCTTGGGGTAGTCACGACACGAACCCCGAGGGTGGGTCGTGACAACCTTACACCCAAGACTCTTAGGGTAGGTTTTGATTGGAGTGATTTTAGCCCAAGACTCTTCGGGAAGGTTTACTGTTCCCAAGAACCTTCGAGATGAGGCCCAGGTGTGTACGGGCGGGATATGTGGTTGTGAGGCCATAGTGTGTGCAGGAAGTATATGCGGTTTGTGAGGCGTAGGTCTGTGCGGGCGGGATGTGCGGTTTGTGAGGCCCATGCATGTGCTGGCGGGATGTGCGGTTTGTGAGGCCCAGGTGTGTGCAGGCGGGAAGAGTGTGGTAGCATCAGGATGTTCACCGTTAGGAAGAGAAGCTAGCTAGTGGGGGAAATGGTGCGGGGTACCCAATATTCTTGTGCTTATATACTACTACCTATTTGTTTGTGTTTTTGGTGAGCATGGCTGGTGAGGTTGGGTGGATAGATTTCCTTGCTAGGTGTTGGTTTCTTCTGTTGTTCTCATGGAACATTAGGATGTCTCCCCACCTGTGAAAGAGATCTTTATGTTTCCCTACTGAATATACTTGTATTCTCACCCTACGTTTACTTTTAGGTTTCCAGGAGGACTACCAGGGCCGTGCGGGACCCTACTAGTCGGGACAGTTGGAGTTGTTGCAGTTTGTTGTATTCTTGTTTCTTTCGGTATTGTACTTTTTAGCTTTCTTATACTTGTACTTTTCTTCAGAATTGTTTAAACATGCATGTGGGATTGGTTTGGGTTTATTTTCATTTACATGTTCATTTTTCTTTTGGTGTTTGACTCATCCTATTTACCGATCTTAAATAATAAAAAGGTTAAAGCCTCCCATATTTGTGAAAACTCATACCCTTGGTGCTAGTCGCCACTTCGGGGCCTACTAGAGGCGGGACTCGGGGGTTATTATCTCCCTTCCACCATTTCCAGCTCAGGAGGGGCATATTTGGTGGGAGGGGGTCGTGTAAAGATCTAATCATTCCATTACATTATCTTTGGTCTTACCTATTGTATCCAATACTGTATGAAATAAAATATCAAAACATTTCTCCTCAATATGCATGACATCCAATATGTGGTAGACCAACAAATCAAACCAATATGGAAAATCCCAAATAATTATTCATTTTATCCAATTGTGTTCATTCCCAAAGTGATGAAATTTCTTGTTGGTTTATTGGTGTTCCAAATTTTATGGGTTTTAATGAAAATAGAAATTATTTTAACTTTGTACCTGAGAACATTGTAAGAGTTCCATCTCGGTCAATTATTCCATTTCGTAACTGAGATTTGTTCCACCGAAAAGGATTATCGTTCATATGAAATATTCTATGACAATCAAAATAGAATGGTTTTTTCCATTGACAAGCATAAATGATTTGTTATCTCTCATATAGTAAGGAAATGATCTAGGAAAATGTGTACTCCAGCCAGATTACATTCCATATGCTGGAAAGTCACTAATTGTTCACATTAATGCAGATTTTAGTTGGAAATTTTGATTTATAGAAACATCATATGTACTAACACCATTACTCCGCAATGAATTTAGCTCATCAATCCATGTTTTCAAATAAACATCAATATTATTTTTCGGATGCCCTGGGATTAATAAGGTCAAAAAGATATAAGGATCCTTCATCAACATCCATGGATGTAAATTGTTTGAAGTTATAATGATAGGACAACATGAAGACTGGCTACCATAAGATACAAATATATTGAAACCATAAGTAAAAAAGACCCAATCACACGTTCAGTGATTCTAATGAAAAAGACGGATGCAACCAGTCAAAATGTTTCTAGGTATCACCATCAGATGGATGATTAATGTTTTTACTGGTTGAAATCTCAGTTTTGTGCCATAACATCAATGTCACTATGTTCTGAGACATAAATAAACGATGTAACCTGGGTGTAAGTGGAAAATATCTCAACTGTTTTACATGAATCAATCTAGACATACCCTGTTGAGATTCTTTATACCATGATTTTCCACATGTGGGTCAACATTCCAATGACTCATTTTTATCAAAATATAAGATGCAATCTTTTTCACATGTGTGAATATTCTGATAACTAAGGATCAGATTATGAACCAACCTCTTGGTCTCATAGTAATTTGTAGGGAATAAGTTTCCTTCAGGTAATATTGTTTTAACCAATGAAAATTTATAATCAAATCAGTTGTTTGAAATTCCATTATCAGATTTTATAGACACAAATTTTGCAACCTCTTTTAATTTTCATATCATACATCTAGGATATAATGAATCCTAATTCGACCTCACCAACTC
>CAUJRU010002505.1:0-26152 GCA_963277665.1 Viscum album
GGGGGGGGAATGGGGGGATATTTTTGGGGGGTTTTGGGGTCCAAGATTTTGGATTTAGAATTTCAGGATTAGAATTTTGGGTATAGGGTTTTGGGACTAGGTTTTAGGATTTTGGGTTTTGGTTTTAGGGTTTTGGTTTTAGATTTAACAGCTGGAGTTTAGGTTTTTATATTAAGGATCAAGGATTTCAAGATTAGGGTATAGAGAATATGTATTTGGGTTTAGGGTACATATTTTTTTGATTTAGAGTTTATGGATTAGTGTTTTGTGTATAGGGTTTTGGGACTGGGTTTTAAGATTTGGGGTTTTGGTTTTAGGTTTTTTGTTTTAGATATAAGGGTTAGGGTTCAGGTTTTCTGTTTTAGGGTTAGGTATTTTAAGATTATGGTATAGGGTATATGTGTTTCTGTTTAGGGTTCATCTTTTTGTATTTAGATTTTATAGATTAGGGTTTCAGTTATAGGGTTTTGGTACTAGGTTTTAGGATTTTGGTTTTTGGTTTTTTGGTTTTGGTTTTTTGGTTTTGGTCTTAAATTTATGGGCTAGGGTTAAGGTTTTAGGTTTTAGGGTTAAGTATTTCATGATTAGGGTATGGGGGATATTTTTTTGGGTTTAGGGTTCTGATTTTTGGATTTGGATTTTATGGATTTGGGTTTCAGGTATAGGGTTTTTGAACTTGGTTTTAGGATTTTCGATTTTGGTTTTAGAGTTTTGGTTTTAGTTTAAGGGCTAGGGTTCAGGTTTTTTGTTTTAGGGTTAAATAATGAAATATTACACTATAGGGGATATGTTTTGGGGTTTAGAGTTCATCTTTTCAGATTTAGATTTTAGTTATTAGGGTTTCAGTTATAGGCTTTTAGGACCAAGTTTTAGGATTTTGGGTTTTGGTTATAGAGTTTTGGTTTTAGTTTTAAGGACTAGGGTTTAGGTTTTATTTTTTAGGGTTAAGAATTTCAATATTTGGGAATAGGGGATATTTTTTTAGGTTCTAGGTTTTTATTTTTGGATTTAGAGTTTTGGGATTATGGTTTCACGTAAGGGGTTTTGGGACTAGGTTTTTGGATTTATGGTTTTGGTTTTAGGGTTTCAGTTTTAGATTTAAGGGTAGGGTTTAGGTTTTAAGTTTTAGGGTTAAGGATTTCAATATTAGGGTGTATGGGATATGTTTTGGGGTTTAGTTTCATATTTTTTTGATTTAGAGTTCAGGGATTATGGTTTCGGGTGTAGGGTTTTCGGACTAGGTTTTAGGATTTTGGGTTTGGGTTTTGGTTTTAGGGTTTTGGTATTAGATTTAACGGTTGGGGTTTAGGTTTTATGTTTTAGGGTTAAGGATTTAAAGACTTGGGTATAGGGGATATGTTTTGTGCTTTGGGTTCAGATTTTAAGATTTAGAGTTTAGTGATTAGGTTTTTAGGTATAGAGTTTTAAGAATGGGTATTAGGATTTTGGGTTTTGGTCTTAGGGTTTTGGCTTTAGATTTAAGGGACAGGGTTTAGTTTTTATGTTTCAGGGTTGATAATTTTAATATTAGGGTATATAGGATATGTTTTCAGGTTTGGCATTTGATTTTTTGGATTTAGAGTTTAGGTATTAGTGTTTCAGGTATAGGTTTTTGGGACTAGGTTTTAGTATTTTGGGTTTTAGTTTTAGGGTTTTGGTTTTAGATTTAAGGGATAGGGTTTAGGTTTTATGTTTTTGGGTTGGTTATTTTGATATTAGGGTGTAGGGTATCTGTTTTTGGGTTTGGGTTTCTGATTTTAGGTTTTAGAGTTTGAGGATTAGGGTTTGAAGTATAGGGTTTTGGGAAAAGGTTTTAGGATTTTGGGTTTTTCTTTTAGAGTTTTGGTTTTAGATTTAAGGTATAGGGTTTATGTTTTATGTTTTAGAGTTAAGGATTTCAATATTAGGGTATAGGGGATATGATTTTGGGTTTAGGGTTCAGTTTTTTCGATCTAGAGTTTAGGGATTACGGTTTAGGTTATGGTGTTTTGGGACTAGGTTTCAGGATTTTGGGTTTTGGTTTTAGGGTTTTGGTTTTAGATTTAAGGCATAGAGTTTAGGTTTTATATTTTTATGGTTAAGTATTTTATGATTAGTGTATGGGGGATATTTTTTGGGGTTTTGGGTTCAAGTTTTTGGATTTAGAATTTCAGGATTAGAGTTTTGGGTATAGGGTTTTGGGACTAGGTTTTAGGATTTTGGGTTTTGGTTTTAGGGTTCTGGTTTTAGATTTAACAGCTAGGGTTTAGGTTTTATATTAAGGATCAAGGATTTCAAGATTATGGTATAGAGGATATGTATTTGGGTTTAGGGTACATATTTTTTTGATTTAGAGTTTATGGATTAGTGTTTTGTGTATAGGGTTTTGGGATTGGGTTTTAAGATTTGGGGTTTTGGTTTTAGGTTTTTTGTTTTAGATATAAGGGTTAGGGTTTAGGTTTTCTGTTTTAGGGTTAGGTATTTTAAGATTATGGTATAGGGTATATGTTTTTCTATTTAGGTTTCATCTTTTTGTATTTAGATTTTATAGATTAGGGTTTCAGTTATAGGGTTTTGGTACTAGGTTTTAGGATTTTGGGTTTTGGTTTTTTGGTTTTGGTCTTAAATTTATGGGCTAGGTTTAAGGTTTTAGGTTTTAGGGTTAAGTATTTCATGATTAGGGTATGGGGGATATTTTTTTGGGTTTAGGGTTCTGATTTTTGGATTTGGAGTTTATGGATTTGGGTTTCAGGTATAGGGTTTTTTGACTTGGTTTTAGGATTTTCGGTTTTGGTTTTAGAGTTTTGGTTTTAGTTTAAGGGCTAGGGTTCAGGTTTTTTGTTTTAGGGTTAAATAATGAAATATTAGACTATAGGGGATATGTTTTGGGGTTTAGAGTTCATCTTTTCAGATTTAGATTTTAGTTATTAGGGTTTCAGTTATAGGCTTTTGGGAGCAAGTTTTAGGATTTTGGGTTTTAGTTATAGCGTTTTGGTTTTAGTTTTAAGGAGTAGGGTTTAGGTTTTATTTTTTAGGGTTAAGAATTTCAATATTTGGGTATAGGGGATATTTTTTTAGGTTCTAGGTTTTTATTTTTGGATTTAGAGTTTTGGGATTAGGGTTTCATGTAAGGGGTTTTGGGACTAGGTTTTTGGATTTATGGTTTTGGTTTTAGGGTTTCAGTTTTAGATTTAAGGGTAGGGTTTAGGTTTTAAGTTTTAGGATTAAAGATTTCAATATTAGGGTGTATGGGATATGTTTTGGGGTTTAGTTTCAGATTTTTTGATTTAGAGTTCAGGGATTATGGTTTCGGGTGTAGGGTTTTCGGACTAGGTTTTAGGATTTTGGGTTTGGGTTTTGGTATTAGATTTAACAGTTGGGGTTTAGGTTTTATGTTTTAGGGTTAAGGATTTAACGACTTGGGTATAGGGGATATGTTTTGTGTTTTGGGTTCTGATTTTAATATTTAGAGTTTAGTGATTAGGTATTTAGGTATAGAGTTTTAAGACTGGGTTTTAGGATTTTGGGTTTTGGTCTTAGGGTTTTGGCTTTAGATTTAAGGGACAGGGTTTAGGTTTTATGTTTAAGGGTTAATAATTTTAATATTAGGGTATATAGGATATGTTTTCGGGTTTGGAATTCGATTTTTTGGATTTAGAGTTTAGGTATTAGCGTTTCAGGTATAGGGTTTTGGGACTAGGTTTTAGTATTTTGGGTTTTAGTTTTAGGGTTTTGGTTTTAGATTTAAGGGATAGGGTTTAGGTTTTATATTTTTGGGTTGGTTATTTTGATATTAGGGTGTAGGGTATCTGTTTTTGGGTTTGGGTTTCTGATTTTAGGTTTTAGAGTTTGAGGATTAGGGTTTGAAGTATAGGGTTTTGGGAAAAGGTTTTAGGATTTTGGGTTTTTCTTTTAGAGTTTTGGTTTTAGATTTAAGGTATAGGGTTTATGTTTTATGTTTTAGAGTTAAGGATTTCAATATTAGGGTATATGGGATATGATTTTGGGTTTAGGGTTCAGTTTTTTTGATTTAGAGTTTAGGGATTACGGTTTAGGTTATGGTGTTTTGGGACTAGGTTTCAGGATTTTGGGTTTTGGTTTTAGGGTTTTGGTTTTAGATTTAAGGGATAGAGTTTAGGTTTTATATTTTTATGGTTAAGTATTTTATGATTAGGGTATGGGGGATATTTTTGGGGGTTTTGGGTCCAAGATTTTGGATTTAGAATTTCAGGATTAGAATTTTGGGTATAGGGTTTTGGGACTAGGTTTTAGGATTTTGGGTTTTGGTTTTAGGGTTTTGGTTTTAGATTTAACAGCTGGAGTTTAGGTTTTATATTAAGGATCAAGGATTTCAAGATTAGGGTATAGAGAATATGTATTTGGGTTTAGGGTACATATTTTTTTGAT
The DNA here is from genome assembly GCA_963277665.1 of Viscum album. Taxonomy (NCBI): domain Eukaryota; kingdom Viridiplantae; phylum Streptophyta; class Magnoliopsida; order Santalales; family Viscaceae; genus Viscum; species Viscum album. The sequence goes on from CAUJRU010002505.1 coordinate 4,387, forward strand.
TTAGAGTTTATGGATTAGTGTTTTGTGTATAGGGTTTTGGGACTGGGTTTTAAGATTTGGGGTTTTGGTTTTAGGTTTTTTGTTTTAGATATAAGGGTTAGGGTTCAGGTTTTCTGTTTTAGGGTTAGGTATTTTAAGATTATGGTATAGGGTATATGTGTTTCTGTTTAGGGTTCATCTTTTTGTATTTAGATTTTATAGATTAGGGTTTCAGTTATAGGGTTTTGGTACTAGGTTTTAGGATTTTGGTTTTTGGTTTTTTGGTTTTGGTTTTTTGGTTTTGGTCTTAAATTTATGGGCTAGGGTTAAGGTTTTAGGTTTTAGGGTTAAGTATTTCATGATTAGGGTATGGGGGATATTTTTTTGGGTTTAGGGTTCTGATTTTTGGATTTGGATTTTATGGATTTGGGTTTCAGGTATAGGGTTTTTGAACTTGGTTTTAGGATTTTCGATTTTGGTTTTAGAGTTTTGGTTTTAGTTTAAGGGCTAGGGTTCAGGTTTTTTGTTTTAGGGTTAAATAATGAAATATTACACTATAGGGGATATGTTTTGGGGTTTAGAGTTCATCTTTTCAGATTTAGATTTTAGTTATTAGGGTTTCAGTTATAGGCTTTTAGGACCAAGTTTTAGGATTTTGGGTTTTGGTTATAGAGTTTTGGTTTTAGTTTTAAGGACTAGGGTTTAGGTTTTATTTTTTAGGGTTAAGAATTTCAATATTTGGGAATAGGGGATATTTTTTTAGGTTCTAGGTTTTTATTTTTGGATTTAGAGTTTTGGGATTATGGTTTCACGTAAGGGGTTTTGGGACTAGGTTTTTGGATTTATGGTTTTGGTTTTAGGGTTTCAGTTTTAGATTTAAGGGTAGGGTTTAGGTTTTAAGTTTTAGGGTTAAGGATTTCAATATTAGGGTGTATGGGATATGTTTTGGGGTTTAGTTTCATATTTTTTTGATTTAGAGTTCAGGGATTATGGTTTCGGGTGTAGGGTTTTCGGACTAGGTTTTAGGATTTTGGGTTTGGGTTTTGGTTTTAGGGTTTTGGTATTAGATTTAACGGTTGGGGTTTAGGTTTTATGTTTTAGGGTTAAGGATTTAAAGACTTGGGTATAGGGGATATGTTTTGTGCTTTGGGTTCAGATTTTAAGATTTAGAGTTTAGTGATTAGGTTTTTAGGTATAGAGTTTTAAGAATGGGTATTAGGATTTTGGGTTTTGGTCTTAGGGTTTTGGCTTTAGATTTAAGGGACAGGGTTTAGTTTTTATGTTTCAGGGTTGATAATTTTAATATTAGGGTATATAGGATATGTTTTCAGGTTTGGCATTTGATTTTTTGGATTTAGAGTTTAGGTATTAGTGTTTCAGGTATAGGTTTTTGGGACTAGGTTTTAGTATTTTGGGTTTTAGTTTTAGGGTTTTGGTTTTAGATTTAAGGGATAGGGTTTAGGTTTTATGTTTTTGGGTTGGTTATTTTGATATTAGGGTGTAGGGTATCTGTTTTTGGGTTTGGGTTTCTGATTTTAGGTTTTAGAGTTTGAGGATTAGGGTTTGAAGTATAGGGTTTTGGGAAAAGGTTTTAGGATTTTGGGTTTTTCTTTTAGAGTTTTGGTTTTAGATTTAAGGTATAGGGTTTATGTTTTATGTTTTAGAGTTAAGGATTTCAATATTAGGGTATAGGGGATATGATTTTGGGTTTAGGGTTCAGTTTTTTCGATCTAGAGTTTAGGGATTACGGTTTAGGTTATGGTGTTTTGGGACTAGGTTTCAGGATTTTGGGTTTTGGTTTTAGGGTTTTGGTTTTAGATTTAAGGCATAGAGTTTAGGTTTTATATTTTTATGGTTAAGTATTTTATGATTAGTGTATGGGGGATATTTTTTGGGGTTTTGGGTTCAAGTTTTTGGATTTAGAATTTCAGGATTAGAGTTTTGGGTATAGGGTTTTGGGACTAGGTTTTAGGATTTTGGGTTTTGGTTTTAGGGTTCTGGTTTTAGATTTAACAGCTAGGGTTTAGGTTTTATATTAAGGATCAAGGATTTCAAGATTATGGTATAGAGGATATGTATTTGGGTTTAGGGTACATATTTTTTTGATTTAGAGTTTATGGATTAGTGTTTTGTGTATAGGGTTTTGGGATTGGGTTTTAAGATTTGGGGTTTTGGTTTTAGGTTTTTTGTTTTAGATATAAGGGTTAGGGTTTAGGTTTTCTGTTTTAGGGTTAGGTATTTTAAGATTATGGTATAGGGTATATGTTTTTCTATTTAGGTTTCATCTTTTTGTATTTAGATTTTATAGATTAGGGTTTCAGTTATAGGGTTTTGGTACTAGGTTTTAGGATTTTGGGTTTTGGTTTTTTGGTTTTGGTCTTAAATTTATGGGCTAGGTTTAAGGTTTTAGGTTTTAGGGTTAAGTATTTCATGATTAGGGTATGGGGGATATTTTTTTGGGTTTAGGGTTCTGATTTTTGGATTTGGAGTTTATGGATTTGGGTTTCAGGTATAGGGTTTTTTGACTTGGTTTTAGGATTTTCGGTTTTGGTTTTAGAGTTTTGGTTTTAGTTTAAGGGCTAGGGTTCAGGTTTTTTGTTTTAGGGTTAAATAATGAAATATTAGACTATAGGGGATATGTTTTGGGGTTTAGAGTTCATCTTTTCAGATTTAGATTTTAGTTATTAGGGTTTCAGTTATAGGCTTTTGGGAGCAAGTTTTAGGATTTTGGGTTTTAGTTATAGCGTTTTGGTTTTAGTTTTAAGGAGTAGGGTTTAGGTTTTATTTTTTAGGGTTAAGAATTTCAATATTTGGGTATAGGGGATATTTTTTTAGGTTCTAGGTTTTTATTTTTGGATTTAGAGTTTTGGGATTAGGGTTTCATGTAAGGGGTTTTGGGACTAGGTTTTTGGATTTATGGTTTTGGTTTTAGGGTTTCAGTTTTAGATTTAAGGGTAGGGTTTAGGTTTTAAGTTTTAGGATTAAAGATTTCAATATTAGGGTGTATGGGATATGTTTTGGGGTTTAGTTTCAGATTTTTTGATTTAGAGTTCAGGGATTATGGTTTCGGGTGTAGGGTTTTCGGACTAGGTTTTAGGATTTTGGGTTTGGGTTTTGGTATTAGATTTAACAGTTGGGGTTTAGGTTTTATGTTTTAGGGTTAAGGATTTAACGACTTGGGTATAGGGGATATGTTTTGTGTTTTGGGTTCTGATTTTAATATTTAGAGTTTAGTGATTAGGTATTTAGGTATAGAGTTTTAAGACTGGGTTTTAGGATTTTGGGTTTTGGTCTTAGGGTTTTGGCTTTAGATTTAAGGGACAGGGTTTAGGTTTTATGTTTAAGGGTTAATAATTTTAATATTAGGGTATATAGGATATGTTTTCGGGTTTGGAATTCGATTTTTTGGATTTAGAGTTTAGGTATTAGCGTTTCAGGTATAGGGTTTTGGGACTAGGTTTTAGTATTTTGGGTTTTAGTTTTAGGGTTTTGGTTTTAGATTTAAGGGATAGGGTTTAGGTTTTATATTTTTGGGTTGGTTATTTTGATATTAGGGTGTAGGGTATCTGTTTTTGGGTTTGGGTTTCTGATTTTAGGTTTTAGAGTTTGAGGATTAGGGTTTGAAGTATAGGGTTTTGGGAAAAGGTTTTAGGATTTTGGGTTTTTCTTTTAGAGTTTTGGTTTTAGATTTAAGGTATAGGGTTTATGTTTTATGTTTTAGAGTTAAGGATTTCAATATTAGGGTATATGGGATATGATTTTGGGTTTAGGGTTCAGTTTTTTTGATTTAGAGTTTAGGGATTACGGTTTAGGTTATGGTGTTTTGGGACTAGGTTTCAGGATTTTGGGTTTTGGTTTTAGGGTTTTGGTTTTAGATTTAAGGGATAGAGTTTAGGTTTTATATTTTTATGGTTAAGTATTTTATGATTAGGGTATGGGGGATATTTTTGGGGGTTTTGGGTCCAAGATTTTGGATTTAGAATTTCAGGATTAGAATTTTGGGTATAGGGTTTTGGGACTAGGTTTTAGGATTTTGGGTTTTGGTTTTAGGGTTTTGGTTTTAGATTTAACAGCTGGAGTTTAGGTTTTATATTAAGGATCAAGGATTTCAAGATTAGGGTATAGAGAATATGTATTTGGGTTTAGGGTACATATTTTTTTGATTTAGAGTTTATGGATTAGTGTTTTGTGTATAGGGTTTTGGGACTGGGTTTTAAGATTTGGGGTTTTGGTTTTAGGTTTTTTGTTTTAGATATAAGGGTTAGGGTTCAGGTTTTCTGTTTTAGGGTTAGGTATTTTAAGATTATGGTATAGGGTATATGTGTTTCTGTTTAGGGTTCATCTTTTTGTATTTAGATTTTATAGATTAGGGTTTCAGTTATAGGGTTTTGGTACTAGGTTTTAGGATTTTGGTTTTTGGTTTTTTGGTTTTGGTTTTTTGGTTTTGGTCTTAAATTTATGGGCTAGGGTTAAGGTTTTAGGTTTTAGGGTTAAGTATTTCATGATTAGGGTATGGGGGATATTTTTTTGGGTTTAGGGTTCTGATTTTTGGATTTGGATTTTATGGATTTGGGTTTCAGGTATAGGGTTTTTGAACTTGGTTTTAGGATTTTCGATTTTGGTTTTAGAGTTTTGGTTTTAGTTTAAGGGCTAGGGTTCAGGTTTTTTGTTTTAGGGTTAAATAATGAAATATTACACTATAGGGGATATGTTTTGGGGTTTAGAGTTCATCTTTTCAGATTTAGATTTTAGTTATTAGGGTTTCAGTTATAGGCTTTTAGGACCAAGTTTTAGGATTTTGGGTTTTGGTTATAGAGTTTTGGTTTTAGTTTTAAGGACTAGGGTTTAGGTTTTATTTTTTAGGGTTAAGAATTTCAATATTTGGGAATAGGGGATATTTTTTTAGGTTCTAGGTTTTTATTTTTGGATTTAGAGTTTTGGGATTATGGTTTCACGTAAGGGGTTTTGGGACTAGGTTTTTGGATTTATGGTTTTGGTTTTAGGGTTTCAGTTTTAGATTTAAGGGTAGGGTTTAGGTTTTAAGTTTTAGGGTTAAGGATTTCAATATTAGGGTGTATGGGATATGTTTTGGGGTTTAGTTTCATATTTTTTTGATTTAGAGTTCAGGGATTATGGTTTCGGGTGTAGGGTTTTCGGACTAGGTTTTAGGATTTTGGGTTTGGGTTTTGGTTTTAGGGTTTTGGTATTAGATTTAACGGTTGGGGTTTAGGTTTTATGTTTTAGGGTTAAGGATTTAAAGACTTGGGTATAGGGGATATGTTTTGTGCTTTGGGTTCAGATTTTAAGATTTAGAGTTTAGTGATTAGGTTTTTAGGTATAGAGTTTTAAGAATGGGTATTAGGATTTTGGGTTTTGGTCTTAGGGTTTTGGCTTTAGATTTAAGGGACAGGGTTTAGTTTTTATGTTTCAGGGTTGATAATTTTAATATTAGGGTATATAGGATATGTTTTCAGGTTTGGCATTTGATTTTTTGGATTTAGAGTTTAGGTATTAGTGTTTCAGGTATAGGTTTTTGGGACTAGGTTTTAGTATTTTGGGTTTTAGTTTTAGGGTTTTGGTTTTAGATTTAAGGGATAGGGTTTAGGTTTTATGTTTTTGGGTTGGTTATTTTGATATTAGGGTGTAGGGTATCTGTTTTTGGGTTTGGGTTTCTGATTTTAGGTTTTAGAGTTTGAGGATTAGGGTTTGAAGTATAGGGTTTTGGGAAAAGGTTTTAGGATTTTGGGTTTTTCTTTTAGAGTTTTGGTTTTAGATTTAAGGTATAGGGTTTATGTTTTATGTTTTAGAGTTAAGGATTTCAATATTAGGGTATAGGGGATATGATTTTGGGTTTAGGGTTCAGTTTTTTCGATCTAGAGTTTAGGGATTACGGTTTAGGTTATGGTGTTTTGGGACTAGGTTTCAGGATTTTGGGTTTTGGTTTTAGGGTTTTGGTTTTAGATTTAAGGCATAGAGTTTAGGTTTTATATTTTTATGGTTAAGTATTTTATGATTAGTGTATGGGGGATATTTTTTGGGGTTTTGGGTTCAAGTTTTTGGATTTAGAATTTCAGGATTAGAGTTTTGGGTATAGGGTTTTGGGACTAGGTTTTAGGATTTTGGGTTTTGGTTTTAGGGTTCTGGTTTTAGATTTAACAGCTAGGGTTTAGGTTTTATATTAAGGATCAAGGATTTCAAGATTATGGTATAGAGGATATGTATTTGGGTTTAGGGTACATATTTTTTTGATTTAGAGTTTATGGATTAGTGTTTTGTGTATAGGGTTTTGGGATTGGGTTTTAAGATTTGGGGTTTTGGTTTTAGGTTTTTTGTTTTAGATATAAGGGTTAGGGTTTAGGTTTTCTGTTTTAGGGTTAGGTATTTTAAGATTATGGTATAGGGTATATGTTTTTCTATTTAGGTTTCATCTTTTTGTATTTAGATTTTATAGATTAGGGTTTCAGTTATAGGGTTTTGGTACTAGGTTTTAGGATTTTGGGTTTTGGTTTTTTGGTTTTGGTCTTAAATTTATGGGCTAGGTTTAAGGTTTTAGGTTTTAGGGTTAAGTATTTCATGATTAGGGTATGGGGGATATTTTTTTGGGTTTAGGGTTCTGATTTTTGGATTTGGAGTTTATGGATTTGGGTTTCAGGTATAGGGTTTTTTGACTTGGTTTTAGGATTTTCGGTTTTGGTTTTAGAGTTTTGGTTTTAGTTTAAGGGCTAGGGTTCAGGTTTTTTGTTTTAGGGTTAAATAATGAAATATTAGACTATAGGGGATATGTTTTGGGGTTTAGAGTTCATCTTTTCAGATTTAGATTTTAGTTATTAGGGTTTCAGTTATAGGCTTTTGGGAGCAAGTTTTAGGATTTTGGGTTTTAGTTATAGCGTTTTGGTTTTAGTTTTAAGGAGTAGGGTTTAGGTTTTATTTTTTAGGGTTAAGAATTTCAATATTTGGGTATAGGGGATATTTTTTTAGGTTCTAGGTTTTTATTTTTGGATTTAGAGTTTTGGGATTAGGGTTTCATGTAAGGGGTTTTGGGACTAGGTTTTTGGATTTATGGTTTTGGTTTTAGGGTTTCAGTTTTAGATTTAAGGGTAGGGTTTAGGTTTTAAGTTTTAGGATTAAAGATTTCAATATTAGGGTGTATGGGATATGTTTTGGGGTTTAGTTTCAGATTTTTTGATTTAGAGTTCAGGGATTATGGTTTCGGGTGTAGGGTTTTCGGACTAGGTTTTAGGATTTTGGGTTTGGGTTTTGGTATTAGATTTAACAGTTGGGGTTTAGGTTTTATGTTTTAGGGTTAAGGATTTAACGACTTGGGTATAGGGGATATGTTTTGTGTTTTGGGTTCTGATTTTAATATTTAGAGTTTAGTGATTAGGTATTTAGGTATAGAGTTTTAAGACTGGGTTTTAGGATTTTGGGTTTTGGTCTTAGGGTTTTGGCTTTAGATTTAAGGGACAGGGTTTAGGTTTTATGTTTAAGGGTTAATAATTTTAATATTAGGGTATATAGGATATGTTTTCGGGTTTGGAATTCGATTTTTTGGATTTAGAGTTTAGGTATTAGCGTTTCAGGTATAGGGTTTTGGGACTAGGTTTTAGTATTTTGGGTTTTAGTTTTAGGGTTTTGGTTTTAGATTTAAGGGATAGGGTTTAGGTTTTATATTTTTGGGTTGGTTATTTTGATATTAGGGTGTAGGGTATCTGTTTTTGGGTTTGGGTTTCTGATTTTAGGTTTTAGAGTTTGAGGATTAGGGTTTGAAGTATAGGGTTTTGGGAAAAGGTTTTAGGATTTTGGGTTTTTCTTTTAGAGTTTTGGTTTTAGATTTAAGGTATAGGGTTTATGTTTTATGTTTTAGAGTTAAGGATTTCAATATTAGGGTATATGGGATATGATTTTGGGTTTAGGGTTCAGTTTTTTTGATTTAGAGTTTAGGGATTACGGTTTAGGTTATGGTGTTTTGGGACTAGGTTTCAGGATTTTGGGTTTTGGTTTTAGGGTTTTGGTTTTAGATTTAAGGGATAGAGTTTAGGTTTTATATTTTTATGGTTAAGTATTTTATGATTAGGGTATGGGGGATATTTTTGGGGGTTTTGGGTCCAAGATTTTGGATTTAGAATTTCAGGATTAGAATTTTGGGTATAGGGTTTTGGGACTAGGTTTTAGGATTTTGGGTTTTGGTTTTAGGGTTTTGGTTTTAGATTTAACAGCTGGAGTTTAGGTTTTATATTAAGGATCAAGGATTTCAAGATTAGGGTATAGAGAATATGTATTTGGGTTTAGGGTACATATTTTTTTGATTTAGAGTTTATGGATTAGTGTTTTGTGTATAGGGTTTTGGGACTGGGTTTTAAGATTTGGGGTTTTGGTTTTAGGTTTTTTGTTTTAGATATAAGGGTTAGGGTTCAGGTTTTCTGTTTTAGGGTTAGGTATTTTAAGATTATGGTATAGGGTATATGTGTTTCTGTTTAGGGTTCATCTTTTTGTATTTAGATTTTATAGATTAGGGTTTCAGTTATAGGGTTTTGGTACTAGGTTTTAGGATTTTGGTTTTTGGTTTTTTGGTTTTGGTTTTTTGGTTTTGGTCTTAAATTTATGGGCTAGGGTTAAGGTTTTAGGTTTTAGGGTTAAGTATTTCATGATTAGGGTATGGGGGATATTTTTTTGGGTTTAGGGTTCTGATTTTTGGATTTGGATTTTATGGATTTGGGTTTCAGGTATAGGGTTTTTGAACTTGGTTTTAGGATTTTCGATTTTGGTTTTAGAGTTTTGGTTTTAGTTTAAGGGCTAGGGTTCAGGTTTTTTGTTTTAGGGTTAAATAATGAAATATTACACTATAGGGGATATGTTTTGGGGTTTAGAGTTCATCTTTTCAGATTTAGATTTTAGTTATTAGGGTTTCAGTTATAGGCTTTTAGGACCAAGTTTTAGGATTTTGGGTTTTAGTTATAGCGTTTTGGTTTTAGTTTTAAGGAGTAGGGTTTAGGTTTTATTTTTTAGGGTTAAGAATTTCAATATTTGGGTATAGGGGATATTTTTTTAGGTTCTAGGTTTTTATTTTTGGATTTAGAGTTTTGGGATTAGGGTTTCATGTAAGGGGTTTTGGGACTAGGTTTTTGGATTTATGGTTTTGGTTTTAGGGTTTCAGTTTTAGATTTAAGGGTAGGGTTTAGGTTTTAAGTTTTAGGATTAAAGATTTCAATATTAGGGTGTATGGGATATGTTTTGGGGTTTAGTTTCAGATTTTTTGATTTAGAGTTCAGGGATTATGGTTTCGGGTGTAGGGTTTTCGGACTAGGTTTTAGGATTTTGGGTTTGGGTTTTGGTATTAGATTTAACAGTTGGGGTTTAGGTTTTATGTTTTAGGGTTAAGGATTTAACGACTTGGGTATAGGGGATATGTTTTGTGTTTTGGGTTCTGATTTTAATATTTAGAGTTTAGTGATTAGGTATTTAGGTATAGAGTTTTAAGACTGGGTTTTAGGATTTTGGGTTTTGGTCTTAGGGTTTTGGCTTTAGATTTAAGGGACAGGGTTTAGGTTTTATGTTTAAGGGTTAATAATTTTAATATTAGGGTATATAGGATATGTTTTCGGGTTTGGAATTCGATTTTTTGGATTTAGAGTTTAGGTATTAGCGTTTCAGGTATAGGGTTTTGGGACTAGGTTTTAGTATTTTGGGTTTTAGTTTTAGGGTTTTGGTTTTAGATTTAAGGGATAGGGTTTAGGTTTTATATTTTTGGGTTGGTTATTTTGATATTAGGGTGTAGGGTATCTGTTTTTGGGTTTGGGTTTCTGATTTTAGGTTTTAGAGTTTGAGGATTAGGGTTTGAAGTATAGGGTTTTGGGAAAAGGTTTTAGGATTTTGGGTTTTTCTTTTAGAGTTTTGGTTTTAGATTTAAGGTATAGGGTTTATGTTTTATGTTTTAGAGTTAAGGATTTCAATATTAGGGTATATGGGATATGATTTTGGGTTTAGGGTTCAGTTTTTTTGATTTAGAGTTTAGGGATTACGGTTTAGGTTATGGTGTTTTGGGACTAGGTTTCAGGATTTTGGGTTTTGGTTTTAGGGTTTTGGTTTTAGATTTAAGGGATAGAGTTTAGGTTTTATATTTTTATGGTTAAGTATTTTATGATTAGGGTATGGGGGATATTTTTGGGGGTTTTGGGTCCAAGATTTTGGATTTAGAATTTCAGGATTAGAATTTTGGGTATAGGGTTTTGGGACTAGGTTTTAGGATTTTGGGTTTTGGTTTTAGGGTTTTGGTTTTAGATTTAACAGCTGGAGTTTAGGTTTTATATTAAGGATCAAGGATTTCAAGATTAGGGTATAGAGAATATGTATTTGGGTTTAGGGTACATATTTTTTTGATTTAGAGTTTATGGATTAGTGTTTTGTGTATAGGGTTTTGGGACTGGGTTTTAAGATTTGGGGTTTTGGTTTTAGGTTTTTTGTTTTAGATATAAGGGTTAGGGTTCAGGTTTTCTGTTTTAGGGTTAGGTATTTTAAGATTATGGTATAGGGTATATGTGTTTCTGTTTAGGGTTCATCTTTTTGTATTTAGATTTTATAGATTAGGGTTTCAGTTATAGGGTTTTGGTACTAGGTTTTAGGATTTTGGTTTTTGGTTTTTTGGTTTTGGTTTTTTGGTTTTGGTCTTAAATTTATGGGCTAGGGTTAAGGTTTTAGGTTTTAGGGTTAAGTATTTCATGATTAGGGTATGGGGGATATTTTTTTGGGTTTAGGGTTCTGATTTTTGGATTTGGAGTTTATGGATTTGGGTTTCAGGTATAGGGTTTTTTGACTTGGTTTTAGGATTTTCGGTTTTGGTTTTAGAGTTTTGGTTTTAGTTTAAGGGCTAGGGTTCAGGTTTTTTGTTTTAGGGTTAAATAATGAAATATTAGACTATAGGGGATATGTTTTGGGGTTTAGAGTTCATCTTTTCAGATTTAGATTTTAGTTATTAGGGTTTCAGTTATAGGCTTTTGGGAGCAAGTTTTAGGATTTTGGGTTTTAGTTATAGCGTTTTGGTTTTAGTTTTAAGGAGTAGGGTTTAGGTTTTATTTTTTAGGGTTAAGAATTTCAATATTTGGGTATAGGGGATATTTTTTTAGGTTCTAGGTTTTTATTTTTGGATTTAGAGTTTTGGGATTAGGGTTTCATGTAAGGGGTTTTGGGACTAGGTTTTTGGATTTATGGTTTTGGTTTTAGGGTTTCAGTTTTAGATTTAAGGGTAGGGTTTAGGTTTTAAGTTTTAGGATTAAAGATTTCAATATTAGGGTGTATGGGATATGTTTTGGGGTTTAGTTTCAGATTTTTTGATTTAGAGTTCAGGGATTATGGTTTCGGGTGTAGGGTTTTCGGACTAGGTTTTAGGATTTTGGGTTTGGGTTTTGGTATTAGATTTAACAGTTGGGGTTTAGGTTTTATGTTTTAGGGTTAAGGATTTAACGACTTGGGTATAGGGGATATGTTTTGTGTTTTGGGTTCTGATTTTAATATTTAGAGTTTAGTGATTAGGTATTTAGGTATAGAGTTTTAAGACTGGGTTTTAGGATTTTGGGTTTTGGTCTTAGGGTTTTGGCTTTAGATTTAAGGGACAGGGTTTAGGTTTTATGTTTAAGGGTTAATAATTTTAATATTAGGGTATATAGGATATGTTTTCGGGTTTGGAATTCGATTTTTTGGATTTAGAGTTTAGGTATTAGCGTTTCAGGTATAGGGTTTTGGGACTAGGTTTTAGTATTTTGGGTTTTAGTTTTAGGGTTTTGGTTTTAGATTTAAGGGATAGGGTTTAGGTTTTATATTTTTGGGTTGGTTATTTTGATATTAGGGTGTAGGGTATCTGTTTTTGGGTTTGGGTTTCTGATTTTAGGTTTTAGAGTTTGAGGATTAGGGTTTGAAGTATAGGGTTTTGGGAAAAGGTTTTAGGATTTTGGGTTTTTCTTTTAGAGTTTTGGTTTTAGATTTAAGGTATAGGGTTTATGTTTTATGTTTTAGAGTTAAGGATTTCAATATTAGGGTATATGGGATATGATTTTGGGTTTAGGGTTCAGTTTTTTTGATTTAGAGTTTAGGGATTACGGTTTAGGTTATGGTGTTTTGGGACTAGGTTTCAGGATTTTGGGTTTTGGTTTTAGGGTTTTGGTTTTAGATTTAAGGGATAGAGTTTAGGTTTTATATTTTTATGGTTAAGTATTTTATGATTAGGGTATGGGGGATATTTTTGGGGGTTTTGGGTCCAAGATTTTGGATTTAGAATTTCAGGATTAGAATTTTGGGTATAGGGTTTTGGGACTAGGTTTTAGGATTTTGGGTTTTGGTTTTAGGGTTTTGGTTTTAGATTTAACAGCTGGAGTTTAGGTTTTATATTAAGGATCAAGGATTTCAAGATTAGGGTATAGAGAATATGTATTTGGGTTTAGGGTACATATTTTTTTGATTTAGAGTTTATGGATTAGTGTTTTGTGTATAGGGTTTTGGGACTGGGTTTTAAGATTTGGGGTTTTGGTTTTAGGTTTTTTGTTTTAGATATAAGGGTTAGGGTTCAGGTTTTCTGTTTTAGGGTTAGGTATTTTAAGATTATGGTATAGGGTATATGTGTTTCTGTTTAGGGTTCATCTTTTTGTATTTAGATTTTATAGATTAGGGTTTCAGTTATAGGGTTTTGGTACTAGGTTTTAGGATTTTGGTTTTTGGTTTTTTGGTTTTGGTTTTTTGGTTTTGGTCTTAAATTTATGGGCTAGGGTTAAGGTTTTAGGTTTTAGGGTTAAGTATTTCATGATTAGGGTATGGGGGATATTTTTTTGGGTTTAGGGTTCTGATTTTTGGATTTGGATTTTATGGATTTGGGTTTCAGGTATAGGGTTTTTGAACTTGGTTTTAGGATTTTCGATTTTGGTTTTAGAGTTTTGGTTTTAGTTTAAGGGCTAGGGTTCAGGTTTTTTGTTTTAGGGTTAAATAATGAAATATTACACTATAGGGGATATGTTTTGGGGTTTAGAGTTCATCTTTTCAGATTTAGATTTTAGTTATTAGGGTTTCAGTTATAGGCTTTTAGGACCAAGTTTTAGGATTTTGGGTTTTGGTTATAGAGTTTTGGTTTTAGTTTTAAGGACTAGGGTTTAGGTTTTATTTTTTAGGGTTAAGAATTTCAATATTTGGGAATAGGGGATATTTTTTTAGGTTCTAGGTTTTTATTTTTGGATTTAGAGTTTTGGGATTATGGTTTCACGTAAGGGGTTTTGGGACTAGGTTTTTGGATTTATGGTTTTGGTTTTAGGGTTTCAGTTTTAGATTTAAGGGTAGGGTTTAGGTTTTAAGTTTTAGGGTTAAGGATTTCAATATTAGGGTGTATGGGATATGTTTTGGGGTTTAGTTTCATATTTTTTTGATTTAGAGTTCAGGGATTATGGTTTCGGGTGTAGGGTTTTCGGACTAGGTTTTAGGATTTTGGGTTTGGGTTTTGGTTTTAGGGTTTTGGTATTAGATTTAACGGTTGGGGTTTAGGTTTTATGTTTTAGGGTTAAGGATTTAAAGACTTGGGTATAGGGGATATGTTTTGTGCTTTGGGTTCAGATTTTAAGATTTAGAGTTTAGTGATTAGGTTTTTAGGTATAGAGTTTTAAGAATGGGTATTAGGATTTTGGGTTTTGGTCTTAGGGTTTTGGCTTTAGATTTAAGGGACAGGGTTTAGTTTTTATGTTTCAGGGTTGATAATTTTAATATTAGGGTATATAGGATATGTTTTCAGGTTTGGCATTTGATTTTTTGGATTTAGAGTTTAGGTATTAGTGTTTCAGGTATAGGTTTTTGGGACTAGGTTTTAGTATTTTGGGTTTTAGTTTTAGGGTTTTGGTTTTAGATTTAAGGGATAGGGTTTAGGTTTTATGTTTTTGGGTTGGTTATTTTGATATTAGGGTGTAGGGTATCTGTTTTTGGGTTTGGGTTTCTGATTTTAGGTTTTAGAGTTTGAGGATTAGGGTTTGAAGTATAGGGTTTTGGGAAAAGGTTTTAGGATTTTGGGTTTTTCTTTTAGAGTTTTGGTTTTAGATTTAAGGTATAGGGTTTATGTTTTATGTTTTAGAGTTAAGGATTTCAATATTAGGGTATAGGGGATATGATTTTGGGTTTAGGGTTCAGTTTTTTCGATCTAGAGTTTAGGGATTACGGTTTAGGTTATGGTGTTTTGGGACTAGGTTTCAGGATTTTGGGTTTTGGTTTTAGGGTTTTGGTTTTAGATTTAAGGCATAGAGTTTAGGTTTTATATTTTTATGGTTAAGTATTTTATGATTAGTGTATGGGGGATATTTTTTGGGGTTTTGGGTTCAAGTTTTTGGATTTAGAATTTCAGGATTAGAGTTTTGGGTATAGGGTTTTGGGACTAGGTTTTAGGATTTTGGGTTTTGGTTTTAGGGTTCTGGTTTTAGATTTAACAGCTAGGGTTTAGGTTTTATATTAAGGATCAAGGATTTCAAGATTATGGTATAGAGGATATGTATTTGGGTTTAGGGTACATATTTTTTTGATTTAGAGTTTATGGATTAGTGTTTTGTGTATAGGGTTTTGGGATTGGGTTTTAAGATTTGGGGTTTTGGTTTTAGGTTTTTTGTTTTAGATATAAGGGTTAGGGTTTAGGTTTTCTGTTTTAGGGTTAGGTATTTTAAGATTATGGTATAGGGTATATGTTTTTCTATTTAGGTTTCATCTTTTTGTATTTAGATTTTATAGATTAGGGTTTCAGTTATAGGGTTTTGGTACTAGGTTTTAGGATTTTGGGTTTTGGTTTTTTGGTTTTGGTCTTAAATTTATGGGCTAGGTTTAAGGTTTTAGGTTTTAGGGTTAAGTATTTCATGATTAGGGTATGGGGGATATTTTTTTGGGTTTAGGGTTCTGATTTTTGGATTTGGAGTTTATGGATTTGGGTTTCAGGTATAGGGTTTTTTGACTTGGTTTTAGGATTTTCGGTTTTGGTTTTAGAGTTTTGGTTTTAGTTTAAGGGCTAGGGTTCAGGTTTTTTGTTTTAGGGTTAAATAATGAAATATTAGACTATAGGGGATATGTTTTGGGGTTTAGAGTTCATCTTTTCAGATTTAGATTTTAGTTATTAGGGTTTCAGTTATAGGCTTTTGGGAGCAAGTTTTAGGATTTTGGGTTTTAGTTATAGCGTTTTGGTTTTAGTTTTAAGGAGTAGGGTTTAGGTTTTATTTTTTAGGGTTAAGAATTTCAATATTTGGGTATAGGGGATATTTTTTTAGGTTCTAGGTTTTTATTTTTGGATTTAGAGTTTTGGGATTAGGGTTTCATGTAAGGGGTTTTGGGACTAGGTTTTTGGATTTATGGTTTTGGTTTTAGGGTTTCAGTTTTAGATTTAAGGGTAGGGTTTAGGTTTTAAGTTTTAGGATTAAAGATTTCAATATTAGGGTGTATGGGATATGTTTTGGGGTTTAGTTTCAGATTTTTTGATTTAGAGTTCAGGGATTATGGTTTCGGGTGTAGGGTTTTCGGACTAGGTTTTAGGATTTTGGGTTTGGGTTTTGGTATTAGATTTAACAGTTGGGGTTTAGGTTTTATGTTTTAGGGTTAAGGATTTAACGACTTGGGTATAGGGGATATGTTTTGTGTTTTGGGTTCTGATTTTAATATTTAGAGTTTAGTGATTAGGTATTTAGGTATAGAGTTTTAAGACTGGGTTTTAGGATTTTGGGTTTTGGTCTTAGGGTTTTGGCTTTAGATTTAAGGGACAGGGTTTAGGTTTTATGTTTAAGGGTTAATAATTTTAATATTAGGGTATATAGGATATGTTTTCGGGTTTGGAATTCGATTTTTTGGATTTAGAGTTTAGGTATTAGCGTTTCAGGTATAGGGTTTTGGGACTAGGTTTTAGTATTTTGGGTTTTAGTTTTAGGGTTTTGGTTTTAGATTTAAGGGATAGGGTTTAGGTTTTATATTTTTGGGTTGGTTATTTTGATATTAGGGTGTAGGGTATCTGTTTTTGGGTTTGGGTTTCTGATTTTAGGTTTTAGAGTTTGAGGATTAGGGTTTGAAGTATAGGGTTTTGGGAAAAGGTTTTAGGATTTTGGGTTTTTCTTTTAGAGTTTTGGTTTTAGATTTAAGGTATAGGGTTTATGTTTTATGTTTTAGAGTTAAGGATTTCAATATTAGGGTATATGGGATATGATTTTGGGTTTAGGGTTCAGTTTTTTTGATTTAGAGTTTAGGGATTACGGTTTAGGTTATGGTGTTTTGGGACTAGGTTTCAGGATTTTGGGTTTTGGTTTTAGGGTTTTGGTTTTAGATTTAAGGGATAGAGTTTAGGTTTTATATTTTTATGGTTAAGTATTTTATGATTAGGGTATGGGGGATATTTTTGGGGGTTTTGGGTCCAAGATTTTGGATTTAGAATTTCAGGATTAGAATTTTGGGTATAGGGTTTTGGGACTAGGTTTTAGGATTTTGGGTTTTGGTTTTAGGGTTTTGGTTTTAGATTTAACAGCTGGAGTTTAGGTTTTATATTAAGGATCAAGGATTTCAAGATTAGGGTATAGAGAATATGTATTTGGGTTTAGGGTACATATTTTTTTGATTTAGAGTTTATGGATTAGTGTTTTGTGTATAGGGTTTTGGGACTGGGTTTTAAGATTTGGGGTTTTGGTTTTAGGTTTTTTGTTTTAGATATAAGGGTTAGGGTTCAGGTTTTCTGTTTTAGGGTTAGGTATTTTAAGATTATGGTATAGGGTATATGTGTTTCTGTTTAGGGTTCATCTTTTTGTATTTAGATTTTATAGATTAGGGTTTCAGTTATAGGGTTTTGGTACTAGGTTTTAGGATTTTGGTTTTTGGTTTTTTGGTTTTGGTTTTTTGGTTTTGGTCTTAAATTTATGGGCTAGGGTTAAGGTTTTAGGTTTTAGGGTTAAGTATTTCATGATTAGGGTATGGGGGATATTTTTTTGGGTTTAGGGTTCTGATTTTTGGATTTGGATTTTATGGATTTGGGTTTCAGGTATAGGGTTTTTGAACTTGGTTTTAGGATTTTCGATTTTGGTTTTAGAGTTTTGGTTTTAGTTTAAGGGCTAGGGTTCAGGTTTTTTGTTTTAGGGTTAAATAATGAAATATTACACTATAGGGGATATGTTTTGGGGTTTAGAGTTCATCTTTTCAGATTTAGATTTTAGTTATTAGGGTTTCAGTTATAGGCTTTTAGGACCAAGTTTTAGGATTTTGGGTTTTGGTTATAGAGTTTTGGTTTTAGTTTTAAGGACTAGGGTTTAGGTTTTATTTTTTAGGGTTAAGAATTTCAATATTTGGGAATAGGGGATATTTTTTTAGGTTCTAGGTTTTTATTTTTGGATTTAGAGTTTTGGGATTATGGTTTCACGTAAGGGGTTTTGGGACTAGGTTTTTGGATTTATGGTTTTGGTTTTAGGGTTTCAGTTTTAGATTTAAGGGTAGGGTTTAGGTTTTAAGTTTTAGGGTTAAGGATTTCAATATTAGGGTGTATGGGATATGTTTTGGGGTTTAGTTTCATATTTTTTTGATTTAGAGTTCAGGGATTATGGTTTCGGGTGTAGGGTTTTCGGACTAGGTTTTAGGATTTTGGGTTTGGGTTTTGGTTTTAGGGTTTTGGTATTAGATTTAACGGTTGGGGTTTAGGTTTTATGTTTTAGGGTTAAGGATTTAAAGACTTGGGTATAGGGGATATGTTTTGTGCTTTGGGTTCAGATTTTAAGATTTAGAGTTTAGTGATTAGGTTTTTAGGTATAGAGTTTTAAGAATGGGTATTAGGATTTTGGGTTTTGGTCTTAGGGTTTTGGCTTTAGATTTAAGGGACAGGGTTTAGTTTTTATGTTTCAGGGTTGATAATTTTAATATTAGGGTATATAGGATATGTTTTCAGGTTTGGCATTTGATTTTTTGGATTTAGAGTTTAGGTATTAGTGTTTCAGGTATAGGTTTTTGGGACTAGGTTTTAGTATTTTGGGTTTTAGTTTTAGGGTTTTGGTTTTAGATTTAAGGGATAGGGTTTAGGTTTTATGTTTTTGGGTTGGTTATTTTGATATTAGGGTGTAGGGTATCTGTTTTTGGGTTTGGGTTTCTGATTTTAGGTTTTAGAGTTTGAGGATTAGGGTTTGAAGTATAGGGTTTTGGGAAAAGGTTTTAGGATTTTGGGTTTTTCTTTTAGAGTTTTGGTTTTAGATTTAAGGTATAGGGTTTATGTTTTATGTTTTAGAGTTAAGGATTTCAATATTAGGGTATAGGGGATATGATTTTGGGTTTAGGGTTCAGTTTTTTCGATCTAGAGTTTAGGGATTACGGTTTAGGTTATGGTGTTTTGGGACTAGGTTTCAGGATTTTGGGTTTTGGTTTTAGGGTTTTGGTTTTAGATTTAAGGCATAGAGTTTAGGTTTTATATTTTTATGGTTAAGTATTTTATGATTAGTGTATGGGGGATATTTTTTGGGGTTTTGGGTTCAAGTTTTTGGATTTAGAATTTCAGGATTAGAGTTTTGGGTATAGGGTTTTGGGACTAGGTTTTAGGATTTTGGGTTTTGGTTTTAGGGTTCTGGTTTTAGATTTAACAGCTAGGGTTTAGGTTTTATATTAAGGATCAAGGATTTCAAGATTATGGTATAGAGGATATGTATTTGGGTTTAGGGTACATATTTTTTTGATTTAGAGTTTATGGATTAGTGTTTTGTGTATAGGGTTTTGGGATTGGGTTTTAAGATTTGGGGTTTTGGTTTTAGGTTTTTTGTTTTAGATATAAGGGTTAGGGTTTAGGTTTTCTGTTTTAGGGTTAGGTATTTTAAGATTATGGTATAGGGTATATGTTTTTCTATTTAGGTTTCATCTTTTTGTATTTAGATTTTATAGATTAGGGTTTCAGTTATAGGGTTTTGGTACTAGGTTTTAGGATTTTGGGTTTTGGTTTTTTGGTTTTGGTCTTAAATTTATGGGCTAGGTTTAAGGTTTTAGGTTTTAGGGTTAAGTATTTCATGATTAGGGTATGGGGGATATTTTTTTGGGTTTAGGGTTCTGATTTTTGGATTTGGAGTTTATGGATTTGGGTTTCAGGTATAGGGTTTTTTGACTTGGTTTTAGGATTTTCGGTTTTGGTTTTAGAGTTTTGGTTTTAGTTTAAGGGCTAGGGTTCAGGTTTTTTGTTTTAGGGTTAAATAATGAAATATTAGACTATAGGGGATATGTTTTGGGGTTTAGAGTTCATCTTTTCAGATTTAGATTTTAGTTATTAGGGTTTCAGTTATAGGCTTTTGGGAGCAAGTTTTAGGATTTTGGGTTTTAGTTATAGCGTTTTGGTTTTAGTTTTAAGGAGTAGGGTTTAGGTTTTATTTTTTAGGGTTAAGAATTTCAATATTTGGGTATAGGGGATATTTTTTTAGGTTCTAGGTTTTTATTTTTGGATTTAGAGTTTTGGGATTAGGGTTTCATGTAAGGGGTTTTGGGACTAGGTTTTTGGATTTATGGTTTTGGTTTTAGGGTTTCAGTTTTAGATTTAAGGGTAGGGTTTAGGTTTTAAGTTTTAGGATTAAAGATTTCAATATTAGGGTGTATGGGATATGTTTTGGGGTTTAGTTTCAGATTTTTTGATTTAGAGTTCAGGGATTATGGTTTCGGGTGTAGGGTTTTCGGACTAGGTTTTAGGATTTTGGGTTTGGGTTTTGGTATTAGATTTAACAGTTGGGGTTTAGGTTTTATGTTTTAGGGTTAAGGATTTAACGACTTGGGTATAGGGGATATGTTTTGTGTTTTGGGTTCTGATTTTAATATTTAGAGTTTAGTGATTAGGTATTTAGGTATAGAGTTTTAAGACTGGGTTTTAGGATTTTGGGTTTTGGTCTTAGGGTTTTGGCTTTAGATTTAAGGGACAGGGTTTAGGTTTTATGTTTAAGGGTTAATAATTTTAATATTAGGGTATATAGGATATGTTTTCGGGTTTGGAATTCGATTTTTTGGATTTAGAGTTTAGGTATTAGCGTTTCAGGTATAGGGTTTTGGGACTAGGTTTTAGTATTTTGGGTTTTAGTTTTAGGGTTTTGGTTTTAGATTTAAGGGATAGGGTTTAGGTTTTATATTTTTGGGTTGGTTATTTTGATATTAGGGTGTAGGGTATCTGTTTTTGGGTTTGGGTTTCTGATTTTAGGTTTTAGAGTTTGAGGATTAGGGTTTGAAGTATAGGGTTTTGGGAAAAGGTTTTAGGATTTTGGGTTTTTCTTTTAGAGTTTTGGTTTTAGATTTAAGGTATAGGGTTTATGTTTTATGTTTTAGAGTTAAGGATTTCAATATTAGGGTATATGGGATATGATTTTGGGTTTAGGGTTCAGTTTTTTTGATTTAGAGTTTAGGGATTACGGTTTAGGTTATGGTGTTTTGGGACTAGGTTTCAGGATTTTGGGTTTTGGTTTTAGGGTTTTGGTTTTAGATTTAAGGGATAGAGTTTAGGTTTTATATTTTTATGGTTAAGTATTTTATGATTAGGGTATGGGGGATATTTTTGGGGGTTTTGGGTCCAAGATTTTGGATTTAGAATTTCAGGATTAGAATTTTGGGTATAGGGTTTTGGGACTAGGTTTTAGGATTTTGGGTTTTGGTTTTAGGGTTTTGGTTTTAGATTTAACAGCTGGAGTTTAGGTTTTATATTAAGGATCAAGGATTTCAAGATTAGGGTATAGAGAATATGTATTTGGGTTTAGGGTACATATTTTTTTGATTTAGAGTTTATGGATTAGTGTTTTGTGTATAGGGTTTTGGGACTGGGTTTTAAGATTTGGGGTTTTGGTTTTAGGTTTTTTGTTTTAGATATAAGGGTTAGGGTTCAGGTTTTCTGTTTTAGGGTTAGGTATTTTAAGATTATGGTATAGGGTATATGTGTTTCTGTTTAGGGTTCATCTTTTTGTATTTAGATTTTATAGATTAGGGTTTCAGTTATAGGGTTTTGGTACTAGGTTTTAGGATTTTGGTTTTTGGTTTTTTGGTTTTGGTTTTTTGGTTTTGGTCTTAAATTTATGGGCTAGGGTTAAGGTTTTAGGTTTTAGGGTTAAGTATTTCATGATTAGGGTATGGGGGATATTTTTTTGGGTTTAGGGTTCTGATTTTTGGATTTGGATTTTATGGATTTGGGTTTCAGGTATAGGGTTTTTGAACTTGGTTTTAGGATTTTCGATTTTGGTTTTAGAGTTTTGGTTTTAGTTTAAGGGCTAGGGTTCAGGTTTTTTGTTTTAGGGTTAAATAATGAAATATTACACTATAGGGGATATGTTTTGGGGTTTAGAGTTCATCTTTTCAGATTTAGATTTTAGTTATTAGGGTTTCAGTTATAGGCTTTTAGGACCAAGTTTTAGGATTTTGGGTTTTGGTTATAGAGTTTTGGTTTTAGTTTTAAGGACTAGGGTTTAGGTTTTATTTTTTAGGGTTAAGAATTTCAATATTTGGGAATAGGGGATATTTTTTTAGGTTCTAGGTTTTTATTTTTGGATTTAGAGTTTTGGGATTATGGTTTCACGTAAGGGGTTTTGGGACTAGGTTTTTGGATTTATGGTTTTGGTTTTAGGGTTTCAGTTTTAGATTTAAGGGTAGGGTTTAGGTTTTAAGTTTTAGGGTTAAGGATTTCAATATTAGGGTGTATGGGATATGTTTTGGGGTTTAGTTTCATATTTTTTTGATTTAGAGTTCAGGGATTATGGTTTCGGGTGTAGGGTTTTCGGACTAGGTTTTAGGATTTTGGGTTTGGGTTTTGGTTTTAGGGTTTTGGTATTAGATTTAA
>CAUJRU010002505.1:26352-74672 GCA_963277665.1 Viscum album
ATGGATTAGTGTTTTGTGTATAGGGTTTTGGGACTGGGTTTTAAAGATTTGGGGTTTTGGTTTTAGGTTTTTTGTTTTAGATATAAGGGTTAGGGTTCAGGTTTTCTGTTTTAGGGTTAGGTATTTTAAGATTATGGTATAGGGTATATGTGTTTCTGTTTAGGGTTCATCTTTTTGTATTTAGATTTTATAGATTAGGGTTTCAGTTATAGGGTTTTGGTACTAGGTTTTAGGATTTTGGTTTTTGGTTTTTTGGTTTTGGTTTTTTGGTTTTGGTCTTAAATTTATGGGCTAGGGTTAAGGTTTTAGGTTTTAGGGTTAAGTATTTCATGATTAGGGTATGGGGGATATTTTTTTGGGTTTAGGGTTCTGATTTTTGGATTTGGATTTTATGGATTTGGGTTTCAGGTATAGGGTTTTTGAACTTGGTTTTAGGATTTTCGATTTTGGTTTTAGAGTTTTGGTTTTAGTTTAAGGGCTAGGGTTCAGGTTTTTTGTTTTAGGGTTAAATAATGAAATATTACACTATAGGGGATATGTTTTGGGGTTTAGAGTTCATCTTTTCAGATTTAGATTTTAGTTATTAGGGTTTCAGTTATAGGCTTTTGGGAGCAAGTTTTAGGATTTTGGGTTTTAGTTATAGCGTTTTGGTTTTAGTTTTAAGGAGTAGGGGTTTAGGTTTTAATTTTTTAGGGTTAAGAATTTCAATATTTGGGTATAGGGGATATTTTTTTAGGTTCTAGGTTTTTATTTTTGGATTTAGAGTTTTTGGATTAGGGTTTCATGTAAGGGGTTTTGGGACTAGGTTTTTGGATTTATGGTTTTGGTTTTAGGGTTTCAGTTTTAGATTTAAGGGTAGGGTTTAGGTTTTAAGTTTTAGGATTAAAGATTTCAATATTAGGGTGTATGGGATATGTTTTGGGGTTTAGTTTCAGATTTTTTGATTTAGAGTTCAGGGATTATGGTTTCGGGTGTAGGGTTTTCGGACTAGGTTTTAGGATTTTGGGTTTGGGTTTTGGTATTAGATTTAACAGTTGGGGTTTAGGTTTTATGTTTTAGGGTTAAGGATTTAACGACTTGGGTATAGGGGATATGTTTTGTGTTTTGGGTTCTGATTTTAATATTTAGAGTTTAGTGATTAGGTATTTAGGGTATAGAGTTTTAAGACTGGGTTTTAGGATTTTGGGTTTGGTCTTAGGGTTTTGGCTTTAGATTTAAGGGACAGGGTTTAGGTTTTATGTTTAAGGGTTAATAATTTTAATATTAGGGTATATAGGATATGTTTTCGGGTTTGGAATTCGATTTTTTGGATTTAGAGTTTAGGTATTAGCGTTTCAGGTATAGGGTTTTGGGACTAGGTTTTAGTATTTTGGGTTTTAGTTTTAGGTTTTGGTTTAGATTTAAGGGATAGGGTTTAGGTTTTATATTTTTGGGTTGGTTATTTTGATATTAGGGTGTAGGGTATCCTGTTTTTGGGTTTGGGTTTCTGATTTTAGGTTTTAGAGTTTGAGGATTAGGGTTTGAAGTATAGGGTTTTGGGAAAAGGTTTTAGGATTTTGGGTTTTTCTTTTAGAGTTTTGGTTTTAGATTTAAGGTATAGGGTTTATGTTTTATGTTTTAGAGTTAAGGATTTCAATATTAGGGTATATGGGATATGATTTTGGGTTTAGGGTTCAGTTTTTTTGATTTAGAGTTTAGGGATTACGGTTTAGGTTATGGTGTTTTGGGACTAGGTTTCAGGATTTTGGGTTTTGGTTTTAGGGTTTTGGTTTTAGATTTAAGGGATAGAGTTTAGGTTTTATATTTTTATGGTTAAGTATTTTATGATTAGGGTATGGGGGATATTTTTGGGGGTTTTGGGTCCAAGATTTTGGATTTAGAATTTCAGGATTAGAATTTTGGGTATAGGGTTTTGGGACTAGGTTTTAGGATTTTGGGTTTTGGTTTTAGGGTTTTGGTTTTAGATTTAACAGCTGGAGTTTAGGTTTTATATTAAGGATCAAGGATTTCAAGATTAGGGTATAGAGAATATGTATTTGGGTTTAGGGTACATATTTTTTTGATTTAGAGTTTATGGATTAGTGTTTTGTGTATAGGGTTTTGGGACTGGGTTTTAAGATTTGGGGTTTTGGTTTTAGGTTTTTTGTTTTAGATATAAGGGTTAGGGTTCAGGTTTTCTGTTTTAGGGTTAGGTATTTTAAGATTATGGTATAGGGTATATGTGTTTCTGTTTAGGGTTCATCTTTTTGTATTTAGATTTTATAGATTAGGGTTTCAGTTATAGGGTTTTGGTACTAGGTTTTAGGATTTTGGTTTTTGGTTTTTTGGTTTTGGTTTTTTGGTTTTGGTCTTAAATTTATGGGCTAGGGTTAAGGTTTTAGGTTTTAGGGTTAAGTATTTCATGATTAGGGTATGGGGGATATTTTTTTGGGTTTAGGGTTCTGATTTTTGGATTTGGATTTTATGGATTTGGGTTTCAGGTATAGGGTTTTTGAACTTGGTTTTAGGATTTTCGATTTTGGTTTTAGAGTTTTGGTTTTAGTTTAAGGGCTAGGGTTCAGGTTTTTTGTTTTAGGGTTAAATAATGAAATATTACACTAGGGGATATGTTTTGGGGTTTAGAGTTCATCTTTTCAGATTTAGATTTTAGTTATTAGGGTTTCAGTTATAGGCTTTTGGGAGCAAGTTTTAGGATTTTGGGTTTTAGTTATAGCGTTTTGGTTTTAGTTTTAAGGAGTAGGGTTTAGGTTTTATTTTTTAGGGTTAAGAATTTCAATATTTGGGTATAGGGGATATTTTTTTAGGTTCTAGGTTTTTATTTTTGGATTTAGAGTTTTGGGATTAGGGTTTCATGTAAGGGGTTTTGGGACTAGGTTTTTGGATTTATGGTTTTGGTTTTAGGGTTTCAGTTTTAGATTTAAGGGTAGGGTTTAGGTTTTAAGTTTTAGGATTAAAGATTTCAATATTAGGGTGTATGGGATAATGTTTTGGGGTTTAGTTTCAGATTTTTTGATTTAGAGTTCAGGGATTATGGTTTCGGGTGTAGGGTTTTCGGACTAGGTTTTAGGATTTTGGGTTTGGGTTTTGGTATTAGATTTAACAGTTGGGGTTTAGGTTTTATGTTTTAGGGTTAAGGATTTAACGACTTGGGTATAGGGGATATGTTTTGTGTTTGGGTTCTGATTTTAATATTTAGAGTTTAGTGATTAGGTATTTAGGTATAGAGTTTTAAGACTGGGTTTTAGGATTTTGGGTTTTGGTCTTAGGGTTTTGGCTTTAGATTTAAGGGACAGGGTTTAGGTTTTATGTTTAAGGGTTAATAATTTTAATATTAGGGTATATAGGATATGTTTTCGGGTTTGGAATTCGATTTTTTGGATTTAGAGTTTAGGTATTAGCGTTTCAGGTATAGGGTTTTGGGACTAGGTTTTAGTATTTTGGGTTTTAGTTTTAGGGTTTTGGTTTTAGATTTAAGGGATAGGGTTAGGTTTTATATTTTTGGGTTGGTTATTTTGATATTAGGGTGTAGGGTATCTGTTTTTGGGTTTGGGTTTCTGATTTTAGGTTTTAGAGTTTGAGGATTAGGGTTTGAAGTATAGGGTTTTGGGAAAAGGTTTTAGGATTTTGGGTTTTTCTTTTAGAGTTTTGGTTTTAGATTTAAGGTATAGGGTTTATGTTTTATGTTTTAGAGTTAAGGATTTCAATATTAGGTATATGGGATATGATTTGGGTTTAGGGTTCAGTTTTTTTGATTTAGAGTTTAGGGATTACGGTTTAGGTTATGGTGTTTTGGGACTAGGTTTCAGGATTTTGGGTTTTGGTTTTAGGGTTTTGGTTTTAGATTTAAGGGATAGAGTTTAGGTTTTATATTTTTATGGTTAAGTATTTTATGATTAGGGTATGGGGGATATTTTTGGGGGTTTTGGGTCCAAGATTTTGGATTTAGGAATTTCAGGATTAGAATTTTGGGTATAGGGTTTTGGGACTAGGTTTTAGGATTTTGGGTTTTGGTTTTAGGGTTTTGGTTTTAGATTTAACAGCTGGAGTTTAGGTTTTATATTAAGGATCAAGGATTTCAAGATTAGGGTATAGAGAATATGTATTTGGGTTTAGGGTACATATTTTTTTGATTTAGAGTTTATGGATTAGTGTTTTGTGTATAGGGTTTTGGGACTGGGTTTTAAGATTTGGGGTTTTGGTTTTAGGTTTTTTTGTTTTAGATATAAGGGTTAGGGTTCAGGTTTTCTGTTTTAGGGTTAGGTATTTTAAGATTATGGGTATAGGGTATATGTGTTTCTGTTTAGGGTTCATCTTTTGTATTTAGATTTTATAGATTAGGGTTTCAGTTATAGGGTTTTGGTACTAGGTTTTAGGATTTTGGTTTTTGGTTTTTTGGTTTTGGTTTTTGGTTTTGGTCTTAAATTTATGGGCTAGGGTTAAGGTTTTAGGTTTTAGGGTTAAGTATTTCATGATTAGGGTATGGGGGATATTTTTTTGGGTTTAGGGTTCTGATTTTTGGATTTGGATTTTATGGATTTGGGTTTCAGGTATAGGGTTTTTGAACTTGGTTTTAGGATTTTCGATTTTGGTTTTAGAGTTTTGGTTTTAGTTTAAGGGCTAGGGTTCAGGTTTTTTGTTTTAGGGTTAAATAATGAAATATTACACTATAGGGGATATGTTTTGGGGTTTAGAGTTCATCTTTTTCAGATTTAGATTTTAGTTATTAGGGTTTCAGTTATAGGCTTTTAGGACCAAGTTTTAGGATTTTGGGTTTTGGTTATAGAGTTTTGGTTTTAGTTTTAAGGACTAGGTTTAGGTTTTATTTTTTAGGGTTAAGAATTTCAATATTTGGGAATAGGGGATATTTTTTTAGGTTCTAGGTTTTTATTTTTGGATTTAGAGTTTTGGGATTATGGTTTCACGTAAGGGGTTTTGGGACTAGGGTTTTTTGGATTTATGGTTTTGGTTTTAGGGTTTCAGTTTTTAGATTTAAGGGTAGGGTTTAGGTTTTAAGTTTTAGGGTTAAGGATTTCAATATTAGGGTGTATGGGATATTGTTTTGGGGTTTAGTTTCATATTTTTTGATTTAGAGTTCAGGGATTATGGTTTCGGGTGTAGGGTTTTCGGACTAGGTTTTAGGATTTGGGTTTGGGTTTTGGTTTTAGGGTTTTGGTATTAGATTTAACGGTTGGGGTTTAGGTTTTATGTTTTAGGGTTAAGGATTTAAAGACTTGGGTATAGGGGATATGTTTTGTGCTTTGGGTTCAGATTTTAAGATTTAGAGTTTAGTGATTAGGTTTTTAGGTATAGAGTTTTAAGAATGGGTATTAGGATTTTGGGTTTTGGTCTTAGGGTTTTGGCTTTAGATTTAAGGGACAGGGTTTAGTTTTTATGTTTCAGGGTTGATAATTTTAATATTAGGGTATATAGGATATGTTTTCAGGTTTGGCATTTGATTTTTTGGATTTAGAGTTTAGGTATTAGTGTTTCAGGTATAGGTTTTTGGGACTAGGTTTTAGTATTTTGGGTTTTAGTTTTAGGGTTTTGGTTTTAGATTTAAGGGATAGGGTTTAGGTTTTATGTTTTTTGGGTTGGTTATTTTGATATTAGGGTGTAGGGTATCTGTTTTTGGGTTTGGGTTTCTGATTTTAGGTTTTAGAGTTTGAGGATTAGGGTTTGAAGTATAGGGTTTTGGGAAAAGGTTTTAGGATTTTGGGTTTTTCTTTTAGAGTTTTGGTTTTAGATTTAAGGTATAGGGTTTATGTTTTATGTTTTAGAGTTAAGGATTTCAATATTAGGGTATAGGGGATATGATTTTGGGTTTAGGGTTCAGTTTTTTCGATCTAGAGTTTAGGGATTACGGTTTAGGTTATGGTGTTTTGGGACTAGGTTTCAGGATTTTGGGTTTTGGTTTTAGGGTTTTGGTTTTAGATTTAAGGCATAGAGTTTAGGTTTTATATTTTTATGGTTAAGTATTTTATGATTAGTGTATGGGGGATATTTTTTGGGGTTTTGGGTTCAAGTTTTTGGATTTAGAATTTCAGGATTAGAGTTTTGGGTATAGGGTTTTGGGACTAGGTTTTAGGATTTTGGGTTTTGGTTTTAGGGTTCTGGTTTTAGATTTAACAGCTAGGGTTTAGGTTTTATATTAAGGATCAAGGATTTCAAGATTATGGTATAGAGGATATGTATTTGGGTTTAGGGTACATATTTTTTTGATTTAGAGTTTATGGATTAGTGTTTTGTGTATAGGGTTTTGGGATTGGGTTTTAAGATTTGGGGTTTTGGTTTTAGGTTTTTTGTTTTAGATATAAGGGTTAGGGTTTAGGTTTTCTGTTTTAGGGTTAGGTATTTTAAGATTATGGTATAGGGTATATGTTTTTCTATTTAGGTTTCATCTTTTTGTATTTAGATTTTATAGATTAGGGTTTCAGTTATAGGGTTTTGGTACTAGGTTTTAGGATTTTGGGTTTTGGTTTTTTGGTTTTGGTCTTAAATTTATGGGCTAGGTTTAAGGTTTTAGGTTTTAGGGTTAAGTATTTCATGATTAGGGTATGGGGGATATTTTTTTGGGTTTAGGGTTCTGATTTTTGGATTTGGAGTTTATGGATTTGGGTTTCAGGTATAGGGTTTTTTGACTTGGTTTTAGGATTTTCGGTTTTGGTTTTAGAGTTTTGGTTTTAGTTTAAGGGCTAGGGTTCAGGTTTTTTGTTTTAGGGTTAAATAATGAAATATTAGACTATAGGGGATATGTTTTGGGGTTTAGAGTTCATCTTTTCAGATTTAGATTTTAGTTATTAGGGTTTCAGTTATAGGCTTTTGGGAGCAAGTTTTAGGATTTTGGGTTTTAGTTATAGCGTTTTGGTTTTAGTTTTAAGGAGTAGGGTTTAGGTTTTATTTTTTAGGGTTAAGAATTTCAATATTTGGGTATAGGGGATATTTTTTTAGGTTCTAGGTTTTTATTTTTGGATTTAGAGTTTTGGGATTAGGGTTTCATGTAAGGGGTTTTGGGACTAGGTTTTTGGATTTATGGTTTTGGTTTTAGGGTTTCAGTTTTAGATTTAAGGGTAGGGTTTAGGTTTTAAGTTTTAGGATTAAAGATTTCAATATTAGGGTGTATGGGATATGTTTTGGGGTTTAGTTTCAGATTTTTTGATTTAGAGTTCAGGGATTATGGTTTCGGGTGTAGGGTTTTCGGACTAGGTTTTAGGATTTTGGGTTTGGGTTTTGGTATTAGATTTAACAGTTGGGGTTTAGGTTTTATGTTTTAGGGTTAAGGATTTAACGACTTGGGTATAGGGGATATGTTTTGTGTTTTGGGTTCTGATTTTAATATTTAGAGTTTAGTGATTAGGTATTTAGGTATAGAGTTTTAAGACTGGGTTTTAGGATTTTGGGTTTTGGTCTTAGGGTTTTGGCTTTAGATTTAAGGGACAGGGTTTAGGTTTTATGTTTAAGGGTTAATAATTTTAATATTAGGGTATATAGGATATGTTTTCGGGTTTGGAATTCGATTTTTTGGATTTAGAGTTTAGGTATTAGCGTTTCAGGTATAGGGTTTTGGGACTAGGTTTTAGTATTTTGGGTTTTAGTTTTAGGGTTTTGGTTTTAGATTTAAGGGATAGGGTTTAGGTTTTATATTTTTGGGTTGGTTATTTTGATATTAGGGTGTAGGGTATCTGTTTTTGGGTTTGGGTTTCTGATTTTAGGTTTTAGAGTTTGAGGATTAGGGTTTGAAGTATAGGGTTTTGGGAAAAGGTTTTAGGATTTTGGGTTTTTCTTTTAGAGTTTTGGTTTTAGATTTAAGGTATAGGGTTTATGTTTTATGTTTTAGAGTTAAGGATTTCAATATTAGGGTATATGGGATATGATTTTGGGTTTAGGGTTCAGTTTTTTTGATTTAGAGTTTAGGGATTACGGTTTAGGTTATGGTGTTTTGGGACTAGGTTTCAGGATTTTGGGTTTTGGTTTTAGGGTTTTGGTTTTAGATTTAAGGGATAGAGTTTAGGTTTTATATTTTTATGGTTAAGTATTTTATGATTAGGGTATGGGGGATATTTTTGGGGGTTTTGGGTCCAAGATTTTGGATTTAGAATTTCAGGATTAGAATTTTGGGTATAGGGTTTTGGGACTAGGTTTTAGGATTTTGGGTTTTGGTTTTAGGGTTTTGGTTTTAGATTTAACAGCTGGAGTTTAGGTTTTATATTAAGGATCAAGGATTTCAAGATTAGGGTATAGAGAATATGTATTTGGGTTTAGGGTACATATTTTTTTGATTTAGAGTTTATGGATTAGTGTTTTGTGTATAGGGTTTTGGGACTGGGTTTTAAGATTTGGGGTTTTGGTTTTAGGTTTTTTGTTTTAGATATAAGGGTTAGGGTTCAGGTTTTCTGTTTTAGGGTTAGGTATTTTAAGATTATGGTATAGGGTATATGTGTTTCTGTTTAGGGTTCATCTTTTTGTATTTAGATTTTATAGATTAGGGTTTCAGTTATAGGGTTTTGGTACTAGGTTTTAGGATTTTGGTTTTTGGTTTTTTGGTTTTGGTTTTGGTTTTTTGGTTTTGGTCTTAAATTTATGGGCTAGGGTTAAGGTTTTAGGTTTTAGGGTTAAGTATTTCATGATTAGGGTATGGGGATATTTTTTTGGGTTTAGGGTTCTGATTTTTGGATTTGGATTTTATGGATTTGGGTTTCAGGTATAGGGTTTTTGAACTTGGTTTTAGGATTTTCGATTTTGGTTTTAGAGTTTTGGTTTTAGTTTAAGGGCTAGGGTTCAGGTTTTTTGTTTTAGGGTTAAATAATGAAATATTACACTATAGGGGATATGTTTTGGGGTTTAGAGTTCATCTTTTCAGATTTAGATTTTAGTTATTAGGGTTTCAGTTATAGGCTTTTAGGACCAAGTTTTAGGATTTTGGGTTTTGGTTATAGAGTTTTGGTTTTAGTTTTAAGGACTAGGGTTTAGGTTTTATTTTTTAGGGTTAAGAATTTCAATATTTGGGAATAGGGGATATTTTTTTAGGTTCTAGGTTTTTATTTTTGGATTTAGAGTTTTGGGATTATGGTTTCACGTAAGGGGTTTTGGGACTAGGTTTTTGGATTTATGGTTTTGGTTTTAGGGTTTCAGTTTTAGATTTAAGGGTAGGGTTTAGGTTTTAAGTTTAGGGTTAAGGATTTCAATATTAGGGTGTATGGGATATGTTTTGGGGTTTAGTTTCATATTTTTTTGATTTAGAGTTCAGGGATTATGGTTTCGGGTGTAGGGTTTTCGGACTAGGTTTTAGGATTTTGGGTTGGGTTTTGGTTTTAGGGTTTGGTATTAGATTTAACGGTTGGGGTTTAGGTTTTATGTTTTAGGGTAAGGATTTAAAGACTTGGGTATAGGGGATATGTTTTGTGCTTTGGGTTCAGATTTTAAGATTTAGAGTTTAGTGATTAGGTTTTTAGGTATAGAGTTTTAAGAATGGGTATTAGGATTTTGGGTTTTGGTCTTAGGGTTTTGGCTTTAGATTTAAGGGACAGGGTTTAGTTTTTATGTTTCAGGTTGATAATTTTAATATTAGGGTATATAGGATATGTTTTCAGGTTTGGCATTTGATTTTTTGGATTTAGAGTTTAGGTATTAGTGTTTCAGGTATAGGTTTTTGGGACTAGGTTTTAGTATTTTGGGTTTTAGTTTTAGGGTTTTGGTTTTAGATTTAAGGGATAGGGTTTAGGTTTTATGTTTTTGGGTTGGTTATTTTGATATTAGGGTGTAGGGTATCTGTTTTTGGGTTTGGGTTTCTGATTTTAGGTTTTAGAGTTTGAGGATTAGGGTTTGAAGTATAGGGTTTTGGGAAAAGGTTTTAGGATTTTGGGTTTTTCTTTTAGAGTTTTGGTTTTAGATTTAAGGTATAGGGTTTATGTTTTATGTTTTAGAGTTAAGGATTTCAATATTAGGGTATAGGGGATATGATTTTGGGTTTAGGGTTCAGTTTTTCGATCTAGAGTTTAGGGATTACGGTTTAGGTTATGGTGTTTTGGGACTAGGTTTCAGGATTTTGGGTTTTGGTTTTAGGGTTTTGGTTTTAGATTTAAGGCATAGAGTTTAGGTTTTATATTTTTATGGTTAAGTATTTTATGATTAGTGTATGGGGGATATTTTTTGGGGTTTTGGGTTCAAGTTTTTGGATTTAGAATTTCAGGATTAGAGTTTTGGGTATAGGGTTTTGGGACTAGGTTTTAGGATTTTGGGTTTTGGTTTTAGGGTTCTGGTTTTAGATTTAACAGCTAGGGTTTAGGTTTTATATTAAGGATCAAGGATTTCAAGATTATGGTATAGAGGATATGTATTTGGGTTTAGGGTACATATTTTTTTGATTTAGAGTTTATGGATTAGTGTTTTGTGTATAGGGTTTTGGGATTGGGTTTTAAGATTTGGGGTTTTGGTTTTAGGTTTTTTGTTTTAGATATAAGGGTTAGGGTTTAGGTTTTCTGTTTTAGGGTTAGGTATTTTAAGATTATGGTATAGGGTATATGTTTTTCTATTTAGGTTTCATCTTTTTGTATTTAGATTTTATAGATTAGGGTTTCAGTTATAGGGTTTTGGTACTAGGTTTTAGGATTTTGGGTTTTGGTTTTTTGGTTTTGGTCTTAAATTTATGGGCTAGGTTTAAGGTTTTAGGTTTTAGGGTTAAGTATTTCATGATTAGGGTATGGGGGATATTTTTTTGGGTTTAGGGTTCTGATTTTTGGATTTGGAGTTTATGGATTTGGGTTTCAGGTATAGGGTTTTTTGACTTGGTTTTAGGATTTTCGGTTTTGGTTTTAGAGTTTTGGTTTTAGTTTAAGGGCTAGGGTTCAGGTTTTTTGTTTTAGGGTTAAATAATGAAATATTAGACTATAGGGGATATGTTTTGGGGTTTAGAGTTCATCTTTTCAGATTTAGATTTTAGTTATTAGGGTTTCAGTTATAGGCTTTTGGGAGCAAGTTTTAGGATTTTGGGTTTTAGTTATAGCGTTTTGGTTTTAGTTTTAAGGAGTAGGGTTTAGGTTTTATTTTTTAGGGGTTAAGAATTTCAATATTTGGGTATAGGGGATATTTTTTTAGGTTCTAGGTTTTTATTTTTGGATTTAGAGTTTTGGGATTAGGGTTTCATGTAAGGGGTTTTGGGACTAGGTTTTTGGATTTATGGTTTTGGTTTTAGGGTTTCAGTTTTAGATTTAAGGGTAGGGTTTAGGTTTTAAGTTTTAGGATTAAAGATTTCAATATTAGGGTGTATGGGATATGTTTTGGGGTTTAGTTTCAGATTTTTTGATTTAGAGTTCAGGGATTATGGTTTCGGGTGTAGGGTTTTCGGACTAGGTTTTAGGATTTTGGGTTTGGGTTTTGGTATTAGATTTAACAGTTGGGGTTTAGGTTTTATGTTTTAGGGTTAAGGATTTAACGACTTGGGTATAGGGGATATGTTTTGTGTTTTGGGTTCTGATTTTAATATTTAGAGTTTAGTGATTAGGTATTTAGGTATAGAGTTTTAAGACTGGGTTTTAGGATTTTGGGTTTTGGTCTTAGGGTTTTGGCTTTAGATTTAAGGGACAGGGTTTAGGTTTTATGTTTAAGGGTTAATAATTTTAATATTAGGGTATATAGGATATGTTTTCGGGTTTGGAATTCGATTTTTTGGATTTAGAGTTTAGGTATTAGCGTTTCAGGTATAGGGTTTTGGGACTAGGTTTTAGTATTTTGGGTTTTAGTTTTAGGGTTTTGGTTTTAGATTTAAGGGATAGGGTTTAGGTTTTATATTTTTGGGTTGGTTATTTTGATATTAGGGTGTAGGGTATCTGTTTTTGGGTTTGGGTTTCTGATTTTAGGTTTTAGAGTTTGAGGATTAGGGTTTGAAGTATAGGTTTTGGGAAAAGGTTTTAGGATTTTGGGTTTTTCTTTTAGAGTTTTGGTTTTAGATTTAAGGTATAGGGTTTATGTTTTATGTTTTAGAGTTAAGGATTTCAATATTAGGGTATATGGGATATGATTTTGGGTTTAGGGTTCAGTTTTTTTGATTTAGAGTTTAGGGATTACGGTTTAGGTTATGGTGTTTTGGGACTAGGTTTCAGGATTTTGGGTTTTGGTTTTAGGGTTTTGGTTTTAGATTTAAGGGATAGAGTTTAGGTTTTATATTTTTATGGTTAAGTATTTTATGATTAGGGTATGGGGGATATTTTTGGGGGTTTTGGGTCCAAGATTTTGGATTTAGAATTTCAGGATTAGAATTTTGGGTATAGGGTTTTGGGACTAGGTTTTAGGATTTTGGGTTTTGGTTTTAGGGTTTTGGTTTTAGATTTAACAGCTGGAGTTTAGGTTTTATATTAAGGATCAAGGATTTCAAGATTAGGGTATAGAGAATATGTATTTGGGTTTAGGGTACATATTTTTTTGATTTAGAGTTTATGGATTAGTGTTTTGTGTATAGGGTTTTGGGACTGGGTTTTAAGATTTGGGGTTTTGGTTTTAGGTTTTTTGTTTTAGATATAAGGGTTAGGGTTCAGGTTTTCTGTTTTAGGGTTAGGTATTTTAAGATTATGGTATAGGGTATATGTGTTTCTGTTTAGGGTTCATCTTTTTGTATTTAGATTTTATAGATTAGGGTTTCAGTTATAGGGTTTTGGTACTAGGTTTTAGGATTTTGGTTTTTGGTTTTTTGGTTTTGGTTTTTTGGTTTTGGTCTTAAATTTATGGGCTAGGGTTAAGGTTTTAGGTTTTAGGGTTAAGTATTTCATGATTAGGGTATGGGGGATATTTTTTTGGGTTTAGGGTTCTGATTTTTGGATTTGGATTTTATGGATTTGGGTTTCAGGTATAGGGTTTTTGAACTTGGTTTTAGGATTTTCGATTTTGGTTTTAGAGTTTTGGTTTTAGTTTAAGGGCTAGGGTTCAGGTTTTTTGTTTTAGGGTTAAATAATGAAATATTACACTATAGGGGATATGTTTTGGGGTTTAGAGTTCATCTTTTCAGATTTAGATTTTAGTTATTAGGGTTTCAGTTATAGGCTTTTAGGACCAAGTTTTAGGATTTTGGGTTTTGGTTATAGAGTTTTGGTTTTAGTTTTAAGGACTAGGGTTTAGGTTTTATTTTTTAGGGTTAAGAATTTCAATATTTGGGAATAGGGGATATTTTTTTAGGTTCTAGGTTTTTATTTTTGGATTTAGAGTTTTGGGATTATGGTTTCACGTAAGGGGTTTTGGGACTAGGTTTTTGGATTTATGGTTTTGGTTTTAGGGTTTCAGTTTTAGATTTAAGGGTAGGGTTTAGGTTTTAAGTTTTAGGGTTAAGGATTTCAATATTAGGGTGTATGGGATATGTTTTGGGGTTTAGTTTCATATTTTTTTGATTTAGAGTTCAGGGATTATGGTTTCGGGTGTAGGGTTTTCGGACTAGGTTTTAGGATTTTGGGTTTGGGTTTTGGTTTTAGGGTTTTGGTATTAGATTTAACGGTTGGGGTTTAGGTTTTATGTTTTAGGGTTAAGGATTTAAAGACTTGGGTATAGGGGATATGTTTTGTGCTTTGGGTTCAGATTTTAAGATTTAGAGTTTAGTGATTAGGTTTTTAGGTATAGAGTTTTAAGAATGGGTATTAGGATTTTGGGTTTTGGTCTTAGGGTTTTGGCTTTAGATTTAAGGGACAGGGTTTAGTTTTTATGTTTCAGGGTTGATAATTTTAATATTAGGGTATATAGGATATGTTTTCAGGTTTGGCATTTGATTTTTTGGATTTAGAGTTTAGGTATTAGTGTTTCAGGTATAGGTTTTTGGGACTAGGTTTTAGTATTTTGGGTTTTAGTTTTAGGGTTTTGGTTTTAGATTTAAGGGATAGGGTTTAGGTTTTATGTTTTTGGGTTGGTTATTTTGATATTAGGGTGTAGGGTATCTGTTTTTGGGTTTGGGTTTCTGATTTTAGGTTTTAGAGTTTGAGGATTAGGGTTTGAAGTATAGGGTTTTGGGAAAAGGTTTTAGGATTTTGGGTTTTTCTTTTAGAGTTTTGGTTTTAGATTTAAGGTATAGGGTTTATGTTTTATGTTTTAGAGTTAAGGATTTCAATATTAGGGTATAGGGGATATGATTTTGGGTTTAGGGTTCAGTTTTTTCGATCTAGAGTTTAGGGATTACGGTTTAGGTTATGGTGTTTTGGGACTAGGTTTCAGGATTTTGGGTTTTGGTTTTAGGGTTTTGGTTTTAGATTTAAGGCATAGAGTTTAGGTTTTATATTTTTATGGTTAAGTATTTTATGATTAGTGTATGGGGGATATTTTTTGGGGTTTTGGGTTCAAGTTTTTGGATTTAGAATTTCAGGATTAGAGTTTTGGGTATAGGGTTTTGGGACTAGGTTTTAGGATTTTGGGTTTTGGTTTTAGGGTTCTGGTTTTAGATTTAACAGCTAGGGTTTAGGTTTTATATTAAGGATCAAGGATTTCAAGATTATGGTATAGAGGATATGTATTTGGGTTTAGGGTACATATTTTTTTGATTTAGAGTTTATGGATTAGTGTTTTGTGTATAGGGTTTTGGGATTGGGTTTTAAGATTTGGGGTTTTGGTTTTAGGTTTTTTGTTTTAGATATAAGGGTTAGGGTTTAGGTTTTCTGTTTTAGGGTTAGGTATTTTAAGATTATGGTATAGGGTATATGTTTTTCTATTTAGGTTTCATCTTTTTGTATTTAGATTTTATAGATTAGGGTTTCAGTTATAGGGTTTTGGTACTAGGTTTTAGGATTTTGGGTTTTGGTTTTTTGGTTTTGGTCTTAAATTTATGGGCTAGGTTTAAGGTTTTAGGTTTTAGGGTTAAGTATTTCATGATTAGGGTATGGGGGATATTTTTTTGGGTTTAGGGTTCTGATTTTTGGATTTGGAGTTTATGGATTTGGGTTTCAGGTATAGGGTTTTTTGACTTGGTTTTAGGATTTTCGGTTTTGGTTTTAGAGTTTTGGTTTTAGTTTAAGGGCTAGGGTTCAGGTTTTTTGTTTTAGGGTTAAATAATGAAATATTAGACTATAGGGGATATGTTTTGGGGTTTAGAGTTCATCTTTTCAGATTTAGATTTTAGTTATTAGGGTTTCAGTTATAGGCTTTTGGGAGCAAGTTTTAGGATTTTGGGTTTTAGTTATAGCGTTTTGGTTTTAGTTTTAAGGAGTAGGGTTTAGGTTTTATTTTTTAGGGTTAAGAATTTCAATATTTGGGTATAGGGGATATTTTTTTAGGTTCTAGGTTTTTATTTTTGGATTTAGAGTTTTGGGATTAGGGTTTCATGTAAGGGGTTTTGGGACTAGGTTTTTGGATTTATGGTTTTGGTTTTAGGGTTTCAGTTTTAGATTTAAGGGTAGGGTTTAGGTTTTAAGTTTTAGGATTAAAGATTTCAATATTAGGGTGTATGGGATATGTTTTGGGGTTTAGTTTCAGATTTTTTGATTTAGAGTTCAGGGATTATGGTTTCGGGTGTAGGGTTTTCGGACTAGGTTTTAGGATTTTGGGTTTGGGTTTTGGTATTAGATTTAACAGTTGGGGTTTAGGTTTTATGTTTTAGGGTTAAGGATTTAACGACTTGGGTATAGGGGATATGTTTTGTGTTTTGGGTTCTGATTTTAATATTTAGAGTTTAGTGATTAGGTATTTAGGTATAGAGTTTTAAGACTGGGTTTTAGGATTTTGGGTTTTGGTCTTAGGGTTTTGGCTTTAGATTTAAGGGACAGGGTTTAGGTTTTATGTTTAAGGGTTAATAATTTTAATATTAGGGTATATAGGATATGTTTTCGGGTTTGGAATTCGATTTTTTGGATTTAGAGTTTAGGTATTAGCGTTTCAGGTATAGGGTTTTGGGACTAGGTTTTAGTATTTTGGGTTTTAGTTTTAGGGTTTTGGTTTTAGATTTAAGGGATAGGGTTTAGGTTTTATATTTTTGGGTTGGTTATTTTGATATTAGGGTGTAGGGTATCTGTTTTTGGGTTTGGGTTTCTGATTTTAGGTTTTAGAGTTTGAGGATTAGGGTTTGAAGTATAGGGTTTTGGGAAAAGGTTTTAGGATTTTGGGTTTTTCTTTTAGAGTTTTGGTTTTAGATTTAAGGTATAGGGTTTATGTTTTATGTTTTAGAGTTAAGGATTTCAATATTAGGGTATATGGGATATGATTTTGGGTTTAGGGTTCAGTTTTTTTGATTTAGAGTTTAGGGATTACGGTTTAGGTTATGGTGTTTTGGGACTAGGTTTCAGGATTTTGGGTTTTGGTTTTAGGGTTTTGGTTTTAGATTTAAGGGATAGAGTTTAGGTTTTATATTTTTATGGTTAAGTATTTTATGATTAGGGTATGGGGGATATTTTTGGGGGTTTTGGGTCCAAGATTTTGGATTTAGAATTTCAGGATTAGAATTTTGGGTATAGGGTTTTGGGACTAGGTTTTAGGATTTTGGGTTTTGGTTTTAGGGTTTTGGTTTTAGATTTAACAGCTGGAGTTTAGGTTTTATATTAAGGATCAAGGATTTCAAGATTAGGGTATAGAGAATATGTATTTGGGTTTAGGGTACATATTTTTTTGATTTAGAGTTTATGGATTAGTGTTTTGTGTATAGGGTTTTGGGACTGGGTTTTAAGATTTGGGGTTTTGGTTTTAGGTTTTTTGTTTTAGATATAAGGGTTAGGGTTCAGGTTTTCTGTTTTAGGGTTAGGTATTTTAAGATTATGGTATAGGGTATATGTGTTTCTGTTTAGGGTTCATCTTTTTGTATTTAGATTTTATAGATTAGGGTTTCAGTTATAGGGTTTTGGTACTAGGTTTTAGGATTTTGGTTTTTGGTTTTTTGGTTTTGGTTTTTTGGTTTTGGTCTTAAATTTATGGGCTAGGGTTAAGGTTTTAGGTTTTAGGGTTAAGTATTTCATGATTAGGGTATGGGGGATATTTTTTTGGGTTTAGGGTTCTGATTTTTGGATTTGGATTTTATGGATTTGGGTTTCAGGTATAGGGTTTTTGAACTTGGTTTTAGGATTTTCGATTTTGGTTTTAGAGTTTTGGTTTTAGTTTAAGGGCTAGGGTTCAGGTTTTTTGTTTTAGGGTTAAATAATGAAATATTACACTATAGGGGATATGTTTTGGGGTTTAGAGTTCATCTTTTCAGATTTAGATTTTAGTTATTAGGGTTTCAGTTATAGGCTTTTAGGACCAAGTTTTAGGATTTTGGGTTTTGGTTATAGAGTTTTGGTTTTAGTTTTAAGGACTAGGGTTTAGGTTTTATTTTTTAGGGTTAAGAATTTCAATATTTGGGAATAGGGGATATTTTTTTAGGTTCTAGGTTTTTATTTTTGGATTTAGAGTTTTGGGATTATGGTTTCACGTAAGGGGTTTTGGGACTAGGTTTTTGGATTTATGGTTTTGGTTTTAGGGTTTCAGTTTTAGATTTAAGGGTAGGGTTTAGGTTTTAAGTTTTAGGGTTAAGGATTTCAATATTAGGGTGTATGGGATATGTTTTGGGGTTTAGTTTCATATTTTTTTGATTTAGAGTTCAGGGATTATGGTTTCGGGTGTAGGGTTTTCGGACTAGGTTTTAGGATTTTGGGTTTGGGTTTTGGTTTTAGGGTTTTGGTATTAGATTTAACGGTTGGGGTTTAGGTTTTATGTTTTAGGGTTAAGGATTTAAAGACTTGGGTATAGGGGATATGTTTTGTGCTTTGGGTTCAGATTTTAAGATTTAGAGTTTAGTGATTAGGTTTTTAGGTATAGAGTTTTAAGAATGGGTATTAGGATTTTGGGTTTTGGTCTTAGGGTTTTGGCTTTAGATTTAAGGGACAGGGTTTAGTTTTTATGTTTCAGGGTTGATAATTTTAATATTAGGGTATATAGGATATGTTTTCAGGTTTGGCATTTGATTTTTTGGATTTAGAGTTTAGGTATTAGTGTTTCAGGTATAGGTTTTTGGGACTAGGTTTTAGTATTTTGGGTTTTAGTTTTAGGGTTTTGGTTTTAGATTTAAGGGATAGGGTTTAGGTTTTATGTTTTTGGGTTGGTTATTTTGATATTAGGGTGTAGGGTATCTGTTTTTGGGTTTGGGTTTCTGATTTTAGGTTTTAGAGTTTGAGGATTAGGGTTTGAAGTATAGGGTTTTGGGAAAAGGTTTTAGGATTTTGGGTTTTTCTTTTAGAGTTTTGGTTTTAGATTTAAGGTATAGGGTTTATGTTTTATGTTTTAGAGTTAAGGATTTCAATATTAGGGTATAGGGGATATGATTTTGGGTTTAGGGTTCAGTTTTTTCGATCTAGAGTTTAGGGATTACGGTTTAGGTTATGGTGTTTTGGGACTAGGTTTCAGGATTTTGGGTTTTGGTTTTAGGGTTTTGGTTTTAGATTTAAGGCATAGAGTTTAGGTTTTATATTTTTATGGTTAAGTATTTTATGATTAGTGTATGGGGGATATTTTTTGGGGTTTTGGGTTCAAGTTTTTGGATTTAGAATTTCAGGATTAGAGTTTTGGGTATAGGGTTTTGGGACTAGGTTTTAGGATTTTGGGTTTTGGTTTTAGGGTTCTGGTTTTAGATTTAACAGCTAGGGTTTAGGTTTTATATTAAGGATCAAGGATTTCAAGATTATGGTATAGAGGATATGTATTTGGGTTTAGGGTACATATTTTTTTGATTTAGAGTTTATGGATTAGTGTTTTGTGTATAGGGTTTTGGGATTGGGTTTTAAGATTTGGGGTTTTGGTTTTAGGTTTTTTGTTTTAGATATAAGGGTTAGGGTTTAGGTTTTCTGTTTTAGGGTTAGGTATTTTAAGATTATGGTATAGGGTATATGTTTTTCTATTTAGGTTTCATCTTTTTGTATTTAGATTTTATAGATTAGGGTTTCAGTTATAGGGTTTTGGTACTAGGTTTTAGGATTTTGGGTTTTGGTTTTTTGGTTTTGGTCTTAAATTTATGGGCTAGGTTTAAGGTTTTAGGTTTTAGGGTTAAGTATTTCATGATTAGGGTATGGGGGATATTTTTTTGGGTTTAGGGTTCTGATTTTTGGATTTGGAGTTTATGGATTTGGGTTTCAGGTATAGGGTTTTTTGACTTGGTTTTAGGATTTTCGGTTTTGGTTTTAGAGTTTTGGTTTTAGTTTAAGGGCTAGGGTTCAGGTTTTTTGTTTTAGGGTTAAATAATGAAATATTAGACTATAGGGGATATGTTTTGGGGTTTAGAGTTCATCTTTTCAGATTTAGATTTTAGTTATTAGGGTTTCAGTTATAGGCTTTTGGGAGCAAGTTTTAGGATTTTGGGTTTTAGTTATAGCGTTTTGGTTTTAGTTTTAAGGAGTAGGGTTTAGGTTTTATTTTTTAGGGTTAAGAATTTCAATATTTGGGTATAGGGGATATTTTTTTAGGTTCTAGGTTTTTATTTTTGGATTTAGAGTTTTGGGATTAGGGTTTCATGTAAGGGGTTTTGGGACTAGGTTTTTGGATTTATGGTTTTGGTTTTAGGGTTTCAGTTTTAGATTTAAGGGTAGGGTTTAGGTTTTAAGTTTTAGGATTAAAGATTTCAATATTAGGGTGTATGGGATATGTTTTGGGGTTTAGTTTCAGATTTTTTGATTTAGAGTTCAGGGATTATGGTTTCGGGTGTAGGGTTTTCGGACTAGGTTTTAGGATTTTGGGTTTGGGTTTTGGTATTAGATTTAACAGTTGGGGTTTAGGTTTTATGTTTTAGGGTTAAGGATTTAACGACTTGGGTATAGGGGATATGTTTTGTGTTTTGGGTTCTGATTTTAATATTTAGAGTTTAGTGATTAGGTATTTAGGTATAGAGTTTTAAGACTGGGTTTTAGGATTTTGGGTTTTGGTCTTAGGGTTTTGGCTTTAGATTTAAGGGACAGGGTTTAGGTTTTATGTTTAAGGGTTAATAATTTTAATATTAGGGTATATAGGATATGTTTTCGGGTTTGGAATTCGATTTTTTGGATTTAGAGTTTAGGTATTAGCGTTTCAGGTATAGGGTTTTGGGACTAGGTTTTAGTATTTTGGGTTTTAGTTTTAGGGTTTTGGTTTTAGATTTAAGGGATAGGGTTTAGGTTTTATATTTTTGGGTTGGTTATTTTGATATTAGGGTGTAGGGTATCTGTTTTTGGGTTTGGGTTTCTGATTTTAGGTTTTAGAGTTTGAGGATTAGGGTTTGAAGTATAGGGTTTTGGGAAAAGGTTTTAGGATTTTGGGTTTTTCTTTTAGAGTTTTGGTTTTAGATTTAAGGTATAGGGTTTATGTTTTATGTTTTAGAGTTAAGGATTTCAATATTAGGGTATATGGGATATGATTTTGGGTTTAGGGTTCAGTTTTTTTGATTTAGAGTTTAGGGATTACGGTTTAGGTTATGGTGTTTTGGGACTAGGTTTCAGGATTTTGGGTTTTGGTTTTAGGGTTTTGGTTTTAGATTTAAGGGATAGAGTTTAGGTTTTATATTTTTATGGTTAAGTATTTTATGATTAGGGTATGGGGGATATTTTTGGGGGTTTTGGGTCCAAGATTTTGGATTTAGAATTTCAGGATTAGAATTTTGGGTATAGGGTTTTGGGACTAGGTTTTAGGATTTTGGGTTTTGGTTTTAGGGTTTTGGTTTTAGATTTAACAGCTGGAGTTTAGGTTTTATATTAAGGATCAAGGATTTCAAGATTAGGGTATAGAGAATATGTATTTGGGTTTAGGGTACATATTTTTTTGATTTAGAGTTTATGGATTAGTGTTTTGTGTATAGGGTTTTGGGACTGGGTTTTAAGATTTGGGGTTTTGGTTTTAGGTTTTTTGTTTTAGATATAAGGGTTAGGGTTCAGGTTTTCTGTTTTAGGGTTAGGTATTTTAAGATTATGGTATAGGGTATATGTGTTTCTGTTTAGGGTTCATCTTTTTGTATTTAGATTTTATAGATTAGGGTTTCAGTTATAGGGTTTTGGTACTAGGTTTTAGGATTTTGGTTTTTGGTTTTTTGGTTTTGGTTTTTTGGTTTTGGTCTTAAATTTATGGGCTAGGGTTAAGGTTTTAGGTTTTAGGGTTAAGTATTTCATGATTAGGGTATGGGGGATATTTTTTTGGGTTTAGGGTTCTGATTTTTGGATTTGGATTTTATGGATTTGGGTTTCAGGTATAGGGTTTTTGAACTTGGTTTTAGGATTTTCGATTTTGGTTTTAGAGTTTTGGTTTTAGTTTAAGGGCTAGGGTTCAGGTTTTTTGTTTTAGGGTTAAATAATGAAATATTACACTATAGGGGATATGTTTTGGGGTTTAGAGTTCATCTTTTCAGATTTAGATTTTAGTTATTAGGGTTTCAGTTATAGGCTTTTAGGACCAAGTTTTAGGATTTTGGGTTTTGGTTATAGAGTTTTGGTTTTAGTTTTAAGGACTAGGGTTTAGGTTTTATTTTTTAGGGTTAAGAATTTCAATATTTGGGAATAGGGGATATTTTTTTAGGTTCTAGGTTTTTATTTTTGGATTTAGAGTTTTGGGATTATGGTTTCACGTAAGGGGTTTTGGGACTAGGTTTTTGGATTTATGGTTTTGGTTTTAGGGTTTCAGTTTTAGATTTAAGGGTAGGGTTTAGGTTTTAAGTTTTAGGGTTAAGGATTTCAATATTAGGGTGTATGGGATATGTTTTGGGGTTTAGTTTCATATTTTTTTGATTTAGAGTTCAGGGATTATGGTTTCGGGTGTAGGGTTTTCGGACTAGGTTTTAGGATTTTGGGTTTGGGTTTTGGTTTTAGGGTTTTGGTATTAGATTTAACGGTTGGGGTTTAGGTTTTATGTTTTAGGGTTAAGGATTTAAAGACTTGGGTATAGGGGATATGTTTTGTGCTTTGGGTTCAGATTTTAAGATTTAGAGTTTAGTGATTAGGTTTTTAGGTATAGAGTTTTAAGAATGGGTATTAGGATTTTGGGTTTTGGTCTTAGGGTTTTGGCTTTAGATTTAAGGGACAGGGTTTAGTTTTTATGTTTCAGGGTTGATAATTTTAATATTAGGGTATATAGGATATGTTTTCAGGTTTGGCATTTGATTTTTTGGATTTAGAGTTTAGGTATTAGTGTTTCAGGTATAGGTTTTTGGGACTAGGTTTTAGTATTTTGGGTTTTAGTTTTAGGGTTTTGGTTTTAGATTTAAGGGATAGGGTTTAGGTTTTATGTTTTTGGGTTGGTTATTTTGATATTAGGGTGTAGGGTATCTGTTTTTGGGTTTGGGTTTCTGATTTTAGGTTTTAGAGTTTGAGGATTAGGGTTTGAAGTATAGGGTTTTGGGAAAAGGTTTTAGGATTTTGGGTTTTTCTTTTAGAGTTTTGGTTTTAGATTTAAGGTATAGGGTTTATGTTTTATGTTTTAGAGTTAAGGATTTCAATATTAGGGTATATGGGATATGATTTTGGGTTTAGGGTTCAGTTTTTTTGATTTAGAGTTTAGGGATTACGGTTTAGGTTATGGTGTTTTGGGACTAGGTTTCAGGATTTTGGGTTTTGGTTTTAGGGTTTTGGTTTTAGATTTAAGGGATAGAGTTTAGGTTTTATATTTTTATGGTTAAGTATTTTATGATTAGGGTATGGGGGATATTTTTGGGGGTTTTGGGTCCAAGATTTTGGATTTAGAATTTCAGGATTAGAATTTTGGGTATAGGGTTTTGGGACTAGGTTTTAGGATTTTGGGTTTTGGTTTTAGGGTTTTGGTTTTAGATTTAACAGCTGGAGTTTAGGTTTTATA
Organism: Viscum album; assembly: GCA_963277665.1. Lineage (NCBI taxonomy): Eukaryota > Viridiplantae > Streptophyta > Magnoliopsida > Santalales > Viscaceae > Viscum > Viscum album. Next base: position 49,072 of record CAUJRU010002505.1, read on the forward strand.
TTAAGGATCAAGGATTTCAAGATTAGGGTATAGAGAATATGTATTTGGGTTTAGGGTACATATTTTTTTGATTTAGAGTTTATGGATTAGTGTTTTGTGTATAGGGTTTTGGGACTGGGTTTTAAGATTTGGGGTTTTGGTTTTAGGTTTTTTGTTTTAGATATAAGGGTTAGGGTTCAGGTTTTCTGTTTTAGGGTTAGGTATTTTAAGATTATGGTATAGGGTATATGTGTTTCTGTTTAGGGTTCATCTTTTTGTATTTAGATTTTATAGATTAGGGTTTCAGTTATAGGGTTTTGGTACTAGGTTTTAGGATTTTGGTTTTTGGTTTTTTGGTTTTGGTTTTTTGGTTTTGGTCTTAAATTTATGGGCTAGGGTTAAGGTTTTAGGTTTTAGGGTTAAGTATTTCATGATTAGGGTATGGGGGATATTTTTTTGGGTTTAGGGTTCTGATTTTTGGATTTGGATTTTATGGATTTGGGTTTCAGGTATAGGGTTTTTGAACTTGGTTTTAGGATTTTCGATTTTGGTTTTAGAGTTTTGGTTTTAGTTTAAGGGCTAGGGTTCAGGTTTTTTGTTTTAGGGTTAAATAATGAAATATTACACTATAGGGGATATGTTTTGGGGTTTAGAGTTCATCTTTTCAGATTTAGATTTTAGTTATTAGGGTTTCAGTTATAGGCTTTTAGGACCAAGTTTTAGGATTTTGGGTTTTGGTTATAGAGTTTTGGTTTTAGTTTTAAGGACTAGGGTTTAGGTTTTATTTTTTAGGGTTAAGAATTTCAATATTTGGGAATAGGGGATATTTTTTTAGGTTCTAGGTTTTTATTTTTGGATTTAGAGTTTTGGGATTATGGTTTCACGTAAGGGGTTTTGGGACTAGGTTTTTGGATTTATGGTTTTGGTTTTAGGGTTTCAGTTTTAGATTTAAGGGTAGGGTTTAGGTTTTAAGTTTTAGGGTTAAGGATTTCAATATTAGGGTGTATGGGATATGTTTTGGGGTTTAGTTTCATATTTTTTTGATTTAGAGTTCAGGGATTATGGTTTCGGGTGTAGGGTTTTCGGACTAGGTTTTAGGATTTTGGGTTTGGGTTTTGGTTTTAGGGTTTTGGTATTAGATTTAACGGTTGGGGTTTAGGTTTTATGTTTTAGGGTTAAGGATTTAAAGACTTGGGTATAGGGGATATGTTTTGTGCTTTGGGTTCAGATTTTAAGATTTAGAGTTTAGTGATTAGGTTTTTAGGTATAGAGTTTTAAGAATGGGTATTAGGATTTTGGGTTTTGGTCTTAGGGTTTTGGCTTTAGATTTAAGGGACAGGGTTTAGTTTTTATGTTTCAGGGTTGATAATTTTAATATTAGGGTATATAGGATATGTTTTCAGGTTTGGCATTTGATTTTTTGGATTTAGAGTTTAGGTATTAGTGTTTCAGGTATAGGTTTTTGGGACTAGGTTTTAGTATTTTGGGTTTTAGTTTTAGGGTTTTGGTTTTAGATTTAAGGGATAGGGTTTAGGTTTTATGTTTTTGGGTTGGTTATTTTGATATTAGGGTGTAGGGTATCTGTTTTTGGGTTTGGGTTTCTGATTTTAGGTTTTAGAGTTTGAGGATTAGGGTTTGAAGTATAGGGTTTTGGGAAAAGGTTTTAGGATTTTGGGTTTTTCTTTTAGAGTTTTGGTTTTAGATTTAAGGTATAGGGTTTATGTTTTATGTTTTAGAGTTAAGGATTTCAATATTAGGGTATAGGGGATATGATTTTGGGTTTAGGGTTCAGTTTTTTCGATCTAGAGTTTAGGGATTACGGTTTAGGTTATGGTGTTTTGGGACTAGGTTTCAGGATTTTGGGTTTTGGTTTTAGGGTTTTGGTTTTAGATTTAAGGCATAGAGTTTAGGTTTTATATTTTTATGGTTAAGTATTTTATGATTAGTGTATGGGGGATATTTTTTGGGGTTTTGGGTTCAAGTTTTTGGATTTAGAATTTCAGGATTAGAGTTTTGGGTATAGGGTTTTGGGACTAGGTTTTAGGATTTTGGGTTTTGGTTTTAGGGTTCTGGTTTTAGATTTAACAGCTAGGGTTTAGGTTTTATATTAAGGATCAAGGATTTCAAGATTATGGTATAGAGGATATGTATTTGGGTTTAGGGTACATATTTTTTTGATTTAGAGTTTATGGATTAGTGTTTTGTGTATAGGGTTTTGGGATTGGGTTTTAAGATTTGGGGTTTTGGTTTTAGGTTTTTTGTTTTAGATATAAGGGTTAGGGTTTAGGTTTTCTGTTTTAGGGTTAGGTATTTTAAGATTATGGTATAGGGTATATGTTTTTCTATTTAGGTTTCATCTTTTTGTATTTAGATTTTATAGATTAGGGTTTCAGTTATAGGGTTTTGGTACTAGGTTTTAGGATTTTGGGTTTTGGTTTTTTGGTTTTGGTCTTAAATTTATGGGCTAGGTTTAAGGTTTTAGGTTTTAGGGTTAAGTATTTCATGATTAGGGTATGGGGGATATTTTTTTGGGTTTAGGGTTCTGATTTTTGGATTTGGAGTTTATGGATTTGGGTTTCAGGTATAGGGTTTTTTGACTTGGTTTTAGGATTTTCGGTTTTGGTTTTAGAGTTTTGGTTTTAGTTTAAGGGCTAGGGTTCAGGTTTTTTGTTTTAGGGTTAAATAATGAAATATTAGACTATAGGGGATATGTTTTGGGGTTTAGAGTTCATCTTTTCAGATTTAGATTTTAGTTATTAGGGTTTCAGTTATAGGCTTTTGGGAGCAAGTTTTAGGATTTTGGGTTTTAGTTATAGCGTTTTGGTTTTAGTTTTAAGGAGTAGGGTTTAGGTTTTATTTTTTAGGGTTAAGAATTTCAATATTTGGGTATAGGGGATATTTTTTTAGGTTCTAGGTTTTTATTTTTGGATTTAGAGTTTTGGGATTAGGGTTTCATGTAAGGGGTTTTGGGACTAGGTTTTTGGATTTATGGTTTTGGTTTTAGGGTTTCAGTTTTAGATTTAAGGGTAGGGTTTAGGTTTTAAGTTTTAGGATTAAAGATTTCAATATTAGGGTGTATGGGATATGTTTTGGGGTTTAGTTTCAGATTTTTTGATTTAGAGTTCAGGGATTATGGTTTCGGGTGTAGGGTTTTCGGACTAGGTTTTAGGATTTTGGGTTTGGGTTTTGGTATTAGATTTAACAGTTGGGGTTTAGGTTTTATGTTTTAGGGTTAAGGATTTAACGACTTGGGTATAGGGGATATGTTTTGGGTTTTGGGTTCTGATTTTAATATTTAGAGTTTAGTGATTAGGTATTTAGGTATAGAGTTTTAAGACTGGGTTTTAGGATTTTGGGTTTTGGTCTTAGGGTTTTGGCTTTAGATTTAAGGGACAGGGTTTAGGTTTTATGTTTAAGGGTTAATAATTTTAATATTAGGGTATATAGGATATGTTTTCGGGTTTGGAATTCGATTTTTTGGATTTAGAGTTTAGGTATTAGCGTTTCAGGTATAGGGTTTTGGGACTAGGTTTTAGTATTTTGGGTTTTAGTTTTAGGGTTTTGGTTTTAGATTTAAGGGATAGGGTTTAGGTTTTATATTTTTGGGTTGGTTATTTTGATATTAGGGTGTAGGGTATCTGTTTTTGGGTTTGGGTTTCTGATTTTAGGTTTTAGAGTTTGAGGATTAGGGTTTGAAGTATAGGGTTTTGGGAAAAGGTTTTAGGATTTTGGGTTTTTCTTTTAGAGTTTTGGTTTTAGATTTAAGGTATAGGGTTTATGTTTTATGTTTTAGAGTTAAGGATTTCAATATTAGGGTATATGGGATATGATTTTGGGTTTAGGGTTCAGTTTTTTTGATTTAGAGTTTAGGGATTACGGTTTAGGTTATGGTGTTTTGGGACTAGGTTTCAGGATTTTGGGTTTTGGTTTTAGGGTTTTGGTTTTAGATTTAAGGGATAGAGTTTAGGTTTTATATTTTTATGGTTAAGTATTTTATGATTAGGGTATGGGGGATATTTTTGGGGGTTTTGGGTCCAAGATTTTGGATTTAGAATTTCAGGATTAGAATTTTGGGTATAGGGTTTTGGGACTAGGTTTTAGGATTTTGGGTTTTGGTTTTAGGGTTTTGGTTTTAGATTTAACAGCTGGAGTTTAGGTTTTATATTAAGGATCAAGGATTTCAAGATTAGGGTATAGAGAATATGTATTTGGGTTTAGGGTACATATTTTTTTGATTTAGAGTTTATGGATTAGTGTTTTGTGTATAGGGTTTTGGGACTGGGTTTTAAGATTTGGGGTTTTGGTTTTAGGTTTTTTGTTTTAGATATAAGGGTTAGGGTTCAGGTTTTCTGTTTTAGGGTTAGGTATTTTAAGATTATGGTATAGGGTATATGTGTTTCTGTTTAGGGTTCATCTTTTTGTATTTAGATTTTATAGATTAGGGTTTCAGTTATAGGGTTTTGGTACTAGGTTTTAGGATTTTGGTTTTTGGTTTTTTGGTTTTGGTTTTTTGGTTTTGGTCTTAAATTTATGGGCTAGGGTTAAGGTTTTAGGTTTTAGGGTTAAGTATTTCATGATTAGGGTATGGGGGATATTTTTTTGGGTTTAGGGTTCTGATTTTTGGATTTGGATTTTATGGATTTGGGTTTCAGGTATAGGGTTTTTGAACTTGGTTTTAGGATTTTCGATTTTGGTTTTAGAGTTTTGGTTTTAGTTTAAGGGCTAGGGTTCAGGTTTTTTGTTTTAGGGTTAAATAATGAAATATTACACTATAGGGGATATGTTTTGGGGTTTAGAGTTCATCTTTTCAGATTTAGATTTTAGTTATTAGGGTTTCAGTTATAGGCTTTTAGGACCAAGTTTTAGGATTTTGGGTTTTGGTTATAGAGTTTTGGTTTTAGTTTTAAGGACTAGGGTTTAGGTTTTATTTTTTAGGGTTAAGAATTTCAATATTTGGGAATAGGGGATATTTTTTTAGGTTCTAGGTTTTTATTTTTGGATTTAGAGTTTTGGGATTATGGTTTCACGTAAGGGGTTTTGGGACTAGGTTTTTGGATTTATGGTTTTGGTTTTAGGGTTTCAGTTTTAGATTTAAGGGTAGGGTTTAGGTTTTAAGTTTTAGGGTTAAGGATTTCAATATTAGGGTGTATGGGATATGTTTTGGGGTTTAGTTTCATATTTTTTTGATTTAGAGTTCAGGGATTATGGTTTCGGGTGTAGGGTTTTCGGACTAGGTTTTAGGATTTTGGGTTTGGGTTTTGGTTTTAGGGTTTTGGTATTAGATTTAACGGTTGGGGTTTAGGTTTTATGTTTTAGGGTTAAGGATTTAAAGACTTGGGTATAGGGGATATGTTTTGTGCTTTGGGTTCAGATTTTAAGATTTAGAGTTTAGTGATTAGGTTTTTAGGTATAGAGTTTTAAGAATGGGTATTAGGATTTTGGGTTTTGGTCTTAGGGTTTTGGCTTTAGATTTAAGGGACAGGGTTTAGTTTTTATGTTTCAGGGTTGATAATTTTAATATTAGGGTATATAGGATATGTTTTCAGGTTTGGCATTTGATTTTTTGGATTTAGAGTTTAGGTATTAGTGTTTCAGGTATAGGTTTTTGGGACTAGGTTTTAGTATTTTGGGTTTTAGTTTTAGGGTTTTGGTTTTAGATTTAAGGGATAGGGTTTAGGTTTTATGTTTTTGGGTTGGTTATTTTGATATTAGGGTGTAGGGTATCTGTTTTTGGGTTTGGGTTTCTGATTTTAGGTTTTAGAGTTTGAGGATTAGGGTTTGAAGTATAGGGTTTTGGGAAAAGGTTTTAGGATTTTGGGTTTTTCTTTTAGAGTTTTGGTTTTAGATTTAAGGTATAGGGTTTATGTTTTATGTTTTAGAGTTAAGGATTTCAATATTAGGGTATAGGGGATATGATTTTGGGTTTAGGGTTCAGTTTTTTCGATCTAGAGTTTAGGGATTACGGTTTAGGTTATGGTGTTTTGGGACTAGGTTTCAGGATTTTGGGTTTTGGTTTTAGGGTTTTGGTTTTAGATTTAAGGCATAGAGTTTAGGTTTTATATTTTTATGGTTAAGTATTTTATGATTAGTGTATGGGGGATATTTTTTGGGGTTTTGGGTTCAAGTTTTTGGATTTAGAATTTCAGGATTAGAGTTTTGGGTATAGGGTTTTGGGACTAGGTTTTAGGATTTTGGGTTTTGGTTTTAGGGTTCTGGTTTTAGATTTAACAGCTAGGGTTTAGGTTTTATATTAAGGATCAAGGATTTCAAGATTATGGTATAGAGGATATGTATTTGGGTTTAGGGTACATATTTTTTTGATTTAGAGTTTATGGATTAGTGTTTTGTGTATAGGGTTTTGGGATTGGGTTTTAAGATTTGGGGTTTTGGTTTTAGGTTTTTTGTTTTAGATATAAGGGTTAGGGTTTAGGTTTTCTGTTTTAGGGTTAGGTATTTTAAGATTATGGTATAGGGTATATGTTTTTCTATTTAGGTTTCATCTTTTTGTATTTAGATTTTATAGATTAGGGTTTCAGTTATAGGGTTTTGGTACTAGGTTTTAGGATTTTGGGTTTTGGTTTTTTGGTTTTGGTCTTAAATTTATGGGCTAGGTTTAAGGTTTTAGGTTTTAGGGTTAAGTATTTCATGATTAGGGTATGGGGGATATTTTTTTGGGTTTAGGGTTCTGATTTTTGGATTTGGAGTTTATGGATTTGGGTTTCAGGTATAGGGTTTTTTGACTTGGTTTTAGGATTTTCGGTTTTGGTTTTAGAGTTTTGGTTTTAGTTTAAGGGCTAGGGTTCAGGTTTTTTGTTTTAGGGTTAAATAATGAAATATTAGACTATAGGGGATATGTTTTGGGGTTTAGAGTTCATCTTTTCAGATTTAGATTTTAGTTATTAGGGTTTCAGTTATAGGCTTTTGGGAGCAAGTTTTAGGATTTTGGGTTTTAGTTATAGCGTTTTGGTTTTAGTTTTAAGGAGTAGGGTTTAGGTTTTATTTTTTAGGGTTAAGAATTTCAATATTTGGGTATAGGGGATATTTTTTTAGGTTCTAGGTTTTTATTTTTGGATTTAGAGTTTTGGGATTAGGGTTTCATGTAAGGGGTTTTGGGACTAGGTTTTTGGATTTATGGTTTTGGTTTTAGGGTTTCAGTTTTAGATTTAAGGGTAGGGTTTAGGTTTTAAGTTTTAGGATTAAAGATTTCAATATTAGGGTGTATGGGATATGTTTTGGGGTTTAGTTTCAGATTTTTTGATTTAGAGTTCAGGGATTATGGTTTCGGGTGTAGGGTTTTCGGACTAGGTTTTAGGATTTTGGGTTTGGGTTTTGGTATTAGATTTAACAGTTGGGGTTTAGGTTTTATGTTTTAGGGTTAAGGATTTAACGACTTGGGTATAGGGGATATGTTTTGTGTTTTGGGTTCTGATTTTAATATTTAGAGTTTAGTGATTAGGTATTTAGGTATAGAGTTTTAAGACTGGGTTTTAGGATTTTGGGTTTTGGTCTTAGGGTTTTGGCTTTAGATTTAAGGGACAGGGTTTAGGTTTTATGTTTAAGGGTTAATAATTTTAATATTAGGGTATATAGGATATGTTTTCGGGTTTGGAATTCGATTTTTTGGATTTAGAGTTTAGGTATTAGCGTTTCAGGTATAGGGTTTTGGGACTAGGTTTTAGTATTTTGGGTTTTAGTTTTAGGGTTTTGGTTTTAGATTTAAGGGATAGGGTTTAGGTTTTATATTTTTGGGTTGGTTATTTTGATATTAGGGTGTAGGGTATCTGTTTTTGGGTTTGGGTTTCTGATTTTAGGTTTTAGAGTTTGAGGATTAGGGTTTGAAGTATAGGGTTTTGGGAAAAGGTTTTAGGATTTTGGGTTTTTCTTTTAGAGTTTTGGTTTTAGATTTAAGGTATAGGGTTTATGTTTTATGTTTTAGAGTTAAGGATTTCAATATTAGGGTATATGGGATATGATTTTGGGTTTAGGGTTCAGTTTTTTTGATTTAGAGTTTAGGGATTACGGTTTAGGTTATGGTGTTTTGGGACTAGGTTTCAGGATTTTGGGTTTTGGTTTTAGGGTTTTGGTTTTAGATTTAAGGGATAGAGTTTAGGTTTTATATTTTTATGGTTAAGTATTTTATGATTAGGGTATGGGGGATATTTTTGGGGGTTTTGGGTCCAAGATTTTGGATTTAGAATTTCAGGATTAGAATTTTGGGTATAGGGTTTTGGGACTAGGTTTTAGGATTTTGGGTTTTGGTTTTAGGGTTTTGGTTTTAGATTTAACAGCTGGAGTTTAGGTTTTATATTAAGGATCAAGGATTTCAAGATTAGGGTATAGAGAATATGTATTTGGGTTTAGGGTACATATTTTTTTGATTTAGAGTTTATGGATTAGTGTTTTGTGTATAGGGTTTTGGGACTGGGTTTTAAGATTTGGGGTTTTGGTTTTAGGTTTTTTGTTTTAGATATAAGGGTTAGGGTTCAGGTTTTCTGTTTTAGGGTTAGGTATTTTAAGATTATGGTATAGGGTATATGTGTTTCTGTTTAGGGTTCATCTTTTTGTATTTAGATTTTATAGATTAGGGTTTCAGTTATAGGGTTTTGGTACTAGGTTTTAGGATTTTGGTTTTTGGTTTTTTGGTTTTGGTTTTTTGGTTTTGGTCTTAAATTTATGGGCTAGGGTTAAGGTTTTAGGTTTTAGGGTTAAGTATTTCATGATTAGGGTATGGGGGATATTTTTTTGGGTTTAGGGTTCTGATTTTTGGATTTGGATTTTATGGATTTGGGTTTCAGGTATAGGGTTTTTGAACTTGGTTTTAGGATTTTCGATTTTGGTTTTAGAGTTTTGGTTTTAGTTTAAGGGCTAGGGTTCAGGTTTTTTGTTTTAGGGTTAAATAATGAAATATTACACTATAGGGGATATGTTTTGGGGTTTAGAGTTCATCTTTTCAGATTTAGATTTTAGTTATTAGGGTTTCAGTTATAGGCTTTTAGGACCAAGTTTTAGGATTTTGGGTTTTGGTTATAGAGTTTTGGTTTTAGTTTTAAGGACTAGGGTTTAGGTTTTATTTTTTAGGGTTAAGAATTTCAATATTTGGGAATAGGGGATATTTTTTTAGGTTCTAGGTTTTTATTTTTGGATTTAGAGTTTTGGGATTATGGTTTCACGTAAGGGGTTTTGGGACTAGGTTTTTGGATTTATGGTTTTGGTTTTAGGGTTTCAGTTTTAGATTTAAGGGTAGGGTTTAGGTTTTAAGTTTTAGGGTTAAGGATTTCAATATTAGGGTGTATGGGATATGTTTTGGGGTTTAGTTTCATATTTTTTTGATTTAGAGTTCAGGGATTATGGTTTCGGGTGTAGGGTTTTCGGACTAGGTTTTAGGATTTTGGGTTTGGGTTTTGGTTTTAGGGTTTTGGTATTAGATTTAACGGTTGGGGTTTAGGTTTTATGTTTTAGGGTTAAGGATTTAAAGACTTGGGTATAGGGGATATGTTTTGTGCTTTGGGTTCAGATTTTAAGATTTAGAGTTTAGTGATTAGGTTTTTAGGTATAGAGTTTTAAGAATGGGTATTAGGATTTTGGGTTTTGGTCTTAGGGTTTTGGCTTTAGATTTAAGGGACAGGGTTTAGTTTTTATGTTTCAGGGTTGATAATTTTAATATTAGGGTATATAGGATATGTTTTCAGGTTTGGCATTTGATTTTTTGGATTTAGAGTTTAGGTATTAGTGTTTCAGGTATAGGTTTTTGGGACTAGGTTTTAGTATTTTGGGTTTTAGTTTTAGGGTTTTGGTTTTAGATTTAAGGGATAGGGTTTAGGTTTTATGTTTTTGGGTTGGTTATTTTGATATTAGGGTGTAGGGTATCTGTTTTTGGGTTTGGGTTTCTGATTTTAGGTTTTAGAGTTTGAGGATTAGGGTTTGAAGTATAGGGTTTTGGGAAAAGGTTTTAGGATTTTGGGTTTTTCTTTTAGAGTTTTGGTTTTAGATTTAAGGTATAGGGTTTATGTTTTATGTTTTAGAGTTAAGGATTTCAATATTAGGGTATAGGGGATATGATTTTGGGTTTAGGGTTCAGTTTTTTCGATCTAGAGTTTAGGGATTACGGTTTAGGTTATGGTGTTTTGGGACTAGGTTTCAGGATTTTGGGTTTTGGTTTTAGGGTTTTGGTTTTAGATTTAAGGCATAGAGTTTAGGTTTTATATTTTTATGGTTAAGTATTTTATGATTAGTGTATGGGGGATATTTTTTGGGGTTTTGGGTTCAAGTTTTTGGATTTAGAATTTCAGGATTAGAGTTTTGGGTATAGGGTTTTGGGACTAGGTTTTAGGATTTTGGGTTTTGGTTTTAGGGTTCTGGTTTTAGATTTAACAGCTAGGGTTTAGGTTTTATATTAAGGATCAAGGATTTCAAGATTATGGTATAGAGGATATGTATTTGGGTTTAGGGTACATATTTTTTTGATTTAGAGTTTATGGATTAGTGTTTTGTGTATAGGGTTTTGGGATTGGGTTTTAAGATTTGGGGTTTTGGTTTTAGGTTTTTTGTTTTAGATATAAGGGTTAGGGTTTAGGTTTTCTGTTTTAGGGTTAGGTATTTTAAGATTATGGTATAGGGTATATGTTTTTCTATTTAGGTTTCATCTTTTTGTATTTAGATTTTATAGATTAGGGTTTCAGTTATAGGGTTTTGGTACTAGGTTTTAGGATTTTGGGTTTTGGTTTTTTGGTTTTGGTCTTAAATTTATGGGCTAGGTTTAAGGTTTTAGGTTTTAGGGTTAAGTATTTCATGATTAGGGTATGGGGGATATTTTTTTGGGTTTAGGGTTCTGATTTTTGGATTTGGAGTTTATGGATTTGGGTTTCAGGTATAGGGTTTTTTGACTTGGTTTTAGGATTTTCGGTTTTGGTTTTAGAGTTTTGGTTTTAGTTTAAGGGCTAGGGTTCAGGTTTTTTGTTTTAGGGTTAAATAATGAAATATTACACTATAGGGGATATGTTTTGGGGTTTAGAGTTCATCTTTTCAGATTTAGATTTTAGTTATTAGGGTTTCAGTTATAGGCTTTTGGGAGCAAGTTTTAGGATTTTGGGTTTTAGTTATAGCGTTTTGGTTTTAGTTTTAAGGAGTAGGGTTTAGGTTTTATTTTTTAGGGTTAAGAATTTCAATATTTGGGTATAGGGGATATTTTTTTAGGTTCTAGGTTTTTATTTTTGGATTTAGAGTTTTGGGATTAGGGTTTCATGTAAGGGGTTTTGGGACTAGGTTTTTGGATTTATGGTTTTGGTTTTAGGGTTTCAGTTTTAGATTTAAGGGTAGGGTTTAGGTTTTAAGTTTTAGGATTAAAGATTTCAATATTAGGGTGTATGGGATATGTTTTGGGGTTTAGTTTCAGATTTTTTGATTTAGAGTTCAGGGATTATGGTTTCGGGTGTAGGGTTTTCGGACTAGGTTTTAGGATTTTGGGTTTGGGTTTTGGTATTAGATTTAACAGTTGGGGTTTAGGTTTTATGTTTTAGGGTTAAGGATTTAACGACTTGGGTATAGGGGATATGTTTTGTGTTTTGGGTTCTGATTTTAATATTTAGAGTTTAGTGATTAGGTATTTAGGTATAGAGTTTTAAGACTGGGTTTTAGGATTTTGGGTTTTGGTCTTAGGGTTTTGGCTTTAGATTTAAGGGACAGGGTTTAGGTTTTATGTTTAAGGGTTAATAATTTTAATATTAGGGTATATAGGATATGTTTTCGGGTTTGGAATTCGATTTTTTGGATTTAGAGTTTAGGTATTAGCGTTTCAGGTATAGGGTTTTGGGACTAGGTTTTAGTATTTTGGGTTTTAGTTTTAGGGTTTTGGTTTTAGATTTAAGGGATAGGGTTTAGGTTTTATATTTTTGGGTTGGTTATTTTGATATTAGGGTGTAGGGTATCTGTTTTTGGGTTTGGGTTTCTGATTTTAGGTTTTAGAGTTTGAGGATTAGGGTTTGAAGTATAGGGTTTTGGGAAAAGGTTTTAGGATTTTGGGTTTTTCTTTTAGAGTTTTGGTTTTAGATTTAAGGTATAGGGTTTATGTTTTATGTTTTAGAGTTAAGGATTTCAATATTAGGGTATATGGGATATGATTTTGGGTTTAGGGTTCAGTTTTTTTGATTTAGAGTTTAGGGATTACGGTTTAGGTTATGGTGTTTTGGGACTAGGTTTCAGGATTTTGGGTTTTGGTTTTAGGGTTTTGGTTTTAGATTTAAGGGATAGAGTTTAGGTTTTATATTTTTATGGTTAAGTATTTTATGATTAGGGTATGGGGGATATTTTTGGGGGTTTTGGGTCCAAGATTTTGGATTTAGAATTTCAGGATTAGAATTTTGGGTATAGGGTTTTGGGACTAGGTTTTAGGATTTTGGGTTTTGGTTTTAGGGTTTTGGTTTTAGATTTAACAGCTGGAGTTTAGGTTTTATATTAAGGATCAAGGATTTCAAGATTAGGGTATAGAGAATATGTATTTGGGTTTAGGGTACATATTTTTTTGATTTAGAGTTTATGGATTAGTGTTTTGTGTATAGGGTTTTGGGACTGGGTTTTAAGATTTGGGGTTTTGGTTTTAGGTTTTTTGTTTTAGATATAAGGGTTAGGGTTCAGGTTTTCTGTTTTAGGGTTAGGTATTTTAAGATTATGGTATAGGGTATATGTGTTTCTGTTTAGGGTTCATCTTTTTGTATTTAGATTTTATAGATTAGGGTTTCAGTTATAGGGTTTTGGTACTAGGTTTTAGGATTTTGGTTTTTGGTTTTTTGGTTTTGGTTTTTTGGTTTTGGTCTTAAATTTATGGGCTAGGGTTAAGGTTTTAGGTTTTAGGGTTAAGTATTTCATGATTAGGGTATGGGGGATATTTTTTTGGGTTTAGGGTTCTGATTTTTGGATTTGGATTTTATGGATTTGGGTTTCAGGTATAGGGTTTTTGAACTTGGTTTTAGGATTTTCGATTTTGGTTTTAGAGTTTTGGTTTTAGTTTAAGGGCTAGGGTTCAGGTTTTTTGTTTTAGGGTTAAATAATGAAATATTACACTATAGGGGATATGTTTTGGGGTTTAGAGTTCATCTTTTCAGATTTAGATTTTAGTTATTAGGGTTTCAGTTATAGGCTTTTAGGACCAAGTTTTAGGATTTTGGGTTTTGGTTATAGAGTTTTGGTTTTAGTTTTAAGGACTAGGGTTTAGGTTTTATTTTTTAGGGTTAAGAATTTCAATATTTGGGAATAGGGGATATTTTTTTAGGTTCTAGGTTTTTATTTTTGGATTTAGAGTTTTGGGATTATGGTTTCACGTAAGGGGTTTTGGGACTAGGTTTTTGGATTTATGGTTTTGGTTTTAGGGTTTCAGTTTTAGATTTAAGGGTAGGGTTTAGGTTTTAAGTTTTAGGGTTAAGGATTTCAATATTAGGGTGTATGGGATATGTTTTGGGGTTTAGTTTCATATTTTTTTGATTTAGAGTTCAGGGATTATGGTTTCGGGTGTAGGGTTTTCGGACTAGGTTTTAGGATTTTGGGTTTGGGTTTTGGTTTTAGGGTTTTGGTATTAGATTTAACGGTTGGGGTTTAGGTTTTATGTTTTAGGGTTAAGGATTTAAAGACTTGGGTATAGGGGATATGTTTTGTGCTTTGGGTTCAGATTTTAAGATTTAGAGTTTAGTGATTAGGTTTTTAGGTATAGAGTTTTAAGAATGGGTATTAGGATTTTGGGTTTTGGTCTTAGGGTTTTGGCTTTAGATTTAAGGGACAGGGTTTAGTTTTTATGTTTCAGGGTTGATAATTTTAATATTAGGGTATATAGGATATGTTTTCAGGTTTGGCATTTGATTTTTTGGATTTAGAGTTTAGGTATTAGTGTTTCAGGTATAGGTTTTTGGGACTAGGTTTTAGTATTTTGGGTTTTAGTTTTAGGGTTTTGGTTTTAGATTTAAGGGATAGGGTTTAGGTTTTATGTTTTTGGGTTGGTTATTTTGATATTAGGGTGTAGGGTATCTGTTTTTGGGTTTGGGTTTCTGATTTTAGGTTTTAGAGTTTGAGGATTAGGGTTTGAAGTATAGGGTTTTGGGAAAAGGTTTTAGGATTTTGGGTTTTTCTTTTAGAGTTTTGGTTTTAGATTTAAGGTATAGGGTTTATGTTTTATGTTTTAGAGTTAAGGATTTCAATATTAGGGTATAGGGGATATGATTTTGGGTTTAGGGTTCAGTTTTTTCGATCTAGAGTTTAGGGATTACGGTTTAGGTTATGGTGTTTTGGGACTAGGTTTCAGGATTTTGGGTTTTGGTTTTAGGGTTTTGGTTTTAGATTTAAGGCATAGAGTTTAGGTTTTATATTTTTATGGTTAAGTATTTTATGATTAGTGTATGGGGGATATTTTTTGGGGTTTTGGGTTCAAGTTTTTGGATTTAGAATTTCAGGATTAGAGTTTTGGGTATAGGGTTTTGGGACTAGGTTTTAGGATTTTGGGTTTTGGTTTTAGGGTTCTGGTTTTAGATTTAACAGCTAGGGTTTAGGTTTTATATTAAGGATCAAGGATTTCAAGATTATGGTATAGAGGATATGTATTTGGGTTTAGGGTACATATTTTTTTGATTTAGAGTTTATGGATTAGTGTTTTGTGTATAGGGTTTTGGGATTGGGTTTTAAGATTTGGGGTTTTGGTTTTAGGTTTTTTGTTTTAGATATAAGGGTTAGGGTTTAGGTTTTCTGTTTTAGGGTTAGGTATTTTAAGATTATGGTATAGGGTATATGTTTTTCTATTTAGGTTTCATCTTTTTGTATTTAGATTTTATAGATTAGGGTTTCAGTTATAGGGTTTTGGTACTAGGTTTTAGGATTTTGGGTTTTGGTTTTTTGGTTTTGGTCTTAAATTTATGGGCTAGGTTTAAGGTTTTAGGTTTTAGGGTTAAGTATTTCATGATTAGGGTATGGGGGATATTTTTTTGGGTTTAGGGTTCTGATTTTTGGATTTGGAGTTTATGGATTTGGGTTTCAGGTATAGGGTTTTTTGACTTGGTTTTAGGATTTTCGGTTTTGGTTTTAGAGTTTTGGTTTTAGTTTAAGGGCTAGGGTTCAGGTTTTTTGTTTTAGGGTTAAATAATGAAATATTACACTATAGGGGATATGTTTTGGGGTTTAGAGTTCATCTTTTCAGATTTAGATTTTAGTTATTAGGGTTTCAGTTATAGGCTTTTGGGAGCAAGTTTTAGGATTTTGGGTTTTAGTTATAGCGTTTTGGTTTTAGTTTTAAGGAGTAGGGTTTAGGTTTTATTTTTTAGGGTTAAGAATTTCAATATTTGGGTATAGGGGATATTTTTTTAGGTTCTAGGTTTTTATTTTTGGATTTAGAGTTTTGGGATTAGGGTTTCATGTAAGGGGTTTTGGGACTAGGTTTTTGGATTTATGGTTTTGGTTTTAGGGTTTCAGTTTTAGATTTAAGGGTAGGGTTTAGGTTTTAAGTTTTAGGATTAAAGATTTCAATATTAGGGTGTATGGGATATGTTTTGGGGTTTAGTTTCAGATTTTTTGATTTAGAGTTCAGGGATTATGGTTTCGGGTGTAGGGTTTTCGGACTAGGTTTTAGGATTTTGGGTTTGGGTTTTGGTATTAGATTTAACAGTTGGGGTTTAGGTTTTATGTTTTAGGGTTAAGGATTTAACGACTTGGGTATAGGGGATATGTTTTGTGTTTTGGGTTCTGATTTTAATATTTAGAGTTTAGTGATTAGGTATTTAGGTATAGAGTTTTAAGACTGGGTTTTAGGATTTTGGGTTTTGGTCTTAGGGTTTTGGCTTTAGATTTAAGGGACAGGGTTTAGGTTTTATGTTTAAGGGTTAATAATTTTAATATTAGGGTATATAGGATATGTTTTCGGGTTTGGAATTCGATTTTTTGGATTTAGAGTTTAGGTATTAGCGTTTCAGGTATAGGGTTTTGGGACTAGGTTTTAGTATTTTGGGTTTTAGTTTTAGGGTTTTGGTTTTAGATTTAAGGGATAGGGTTTAGGTTTTATATTTTTGGGTTGGTTATTTTGATATTAGGGTGTAGGGTATCTGTTTTTGGGTTTGGGTTTCTGATTTTAGGTTTTAGAGTTTGAGGATTAGGGTTTGAAGTATAGGGTTTTGGGAAAAGGTTTTAGGATTTTGGGTTTTTCTTTTAGAGTTTTGGTTTTAGATTTAAGGTATAGGGTTTATGTTTTATGTTTTAGAGTTAAGGATTTCAATATTAGGGTATATGGGATATGATTTTGGGTTTAGGGTTCAGTTTTTTTGATTTAGAGTTTAGGGATTACGGTTTAGGTTATGGTGTTTTGGGACTAGGTTTCAGGATTTTGGGTTTTGGTTTTAGGGTTTTGGTTTTAGATTTAAGGGATAGAGTTTAGGTTTTATATTTTTATGGTTAAGTATTTTATGATTAGGGTATGGGGGATATTTTTGGGGGTTTTGGGTCCAAGATTTTGGATTTAGAATTTCAGGATTAGAATTTTGGGTATAGGGTTTTGGGACTAGGTTTTAGGATTTTGGGTTTTGGTTTTAGGGTTTTGGTTTTAGATTTAACAGCTGGAGTTTAGGTTTTATATTAAGGATCAAGGATTTCAAGATTAGGGTATAGAGAATATGTATTTGG
Organism: Viscum album; assembly: GCA_963277665.1. Lineage (NCBI taxonomy): Eukaryota > Viridiplantae > Streptophyta > Magnoliopsida > Santalales > Viscaceae > Viscum > Viscum album. The sequence continues at coordinate 65,692 of CAUJRU010002505.1, forward strand.
GTTTAGGGTACATATTTTTTTGATTTAGAGTTTATGGATTAGTGTTTTGTGTATAGGGTTTTGGGACTGGGTTTTAAGATTTGGGGTTTTGGTTTTAGGTTTTTTGTTTTAGATATAAGGGTTAGGGTTCAGGTTTTCTGTTTTAGGGTTAGGTATTTTAAGATTATGGTATAGGGTATATGTGTTTCTGTTTAGGGTTCATCTTTTTGTATTTAGATTTTATAGATTAGGGTTTCAGTTATAGGGTTTTGGTACTAGGTTTTAGGATTTTGGTTTTTGGTTTTTTGGTTTTGGTTTTTTGGTTTTGGTCTTAAATTTATGGGCTAGGGTTAAGGTTTTAGGTTTTAGGGTTAAGTATTTCATGATTAGGGTATGGGGGATATTTTTTTGGGTTTAGGGTTCTGATTTTTGGATTTGGATTTTATGGATTTGGGTTTCAGGTATAGGGTTTTTGAACTTGGTTTTAGGATTTTCGATTTTGGTTTTAGAGTTTTGGTTTTAGTTTAAGGGCTAGGGTTCAGGTTTTTTGTTTTAGGGTTAAATAATGAAATATTACACTATAGGGGATATGTTTTGGGGTTTAGAGTTCATCTTTTCAGATTTAGATTTTAGTTATTAGGGTTTCAGTTATAGGCTTTTAGGACCAAGTTTTAGGATTTTGGGTTTTGGTTATAGAGTTTTGGTTTTAGTTTTAAGGACTAGGGTTTAGGTTTTATTTTTTAGGGTTAAGAATTTCAATATTTGGGAATAGGGGATATTTTTTTAGGTTCTAGGTTTTTATTTTTGGATTTAGAGTTTTGGGATTATGGTTTCACGTAAGGGGTTTTGGGACTAGGTTTTTGGATTTATGGTTTTGGTTTTAGGGTTTCAGTTTTAGATTTAAGGGTAGGGTTTAGGTTTTAAGTTTTAGGGTTAAGGATTTCAATATTAGGGTGTATGGGATATGTTTTGGGGTTTAGTTTCATATTTTTTTGATTTAGAGTTCAGGGATTATGGTTTCGGGTGTAGGGTTTTCGGACTAGGTTTTAGGATTTTGGGTTTGGGTTTTGGTTTTAGGGTTTTGGTATTAGATTTAACGGTTGGGGTTTAGGTTTTATGTTTTAGGGTTAAGGATTTAAAGACTTGGGTATAGGGGATATGTTTTGTGCTTTGGGTTCAGATTTTAAGATTTAGAGTTTAGTGATTAGGTTTTTAGGTATAGAGTTTTAAGAATGGGTATTAGGATTTTGGGTTTTGGTCTTAGGGTTTTGGCTTTAGATTTAAGGGACAGGGTTTAGTTTTTATGTTTCAGGGTTGATAATTTTAATATTAGGGTATATAGGATATGTTTTCAGGTTTGGCATTTGATTTTTTGGATTTAGAGTTTAGGTATTAGTGTTTCAGGTATAGGTTTTTGGGACTAGGTTTTAGTATTTTGGGTTTTAGTTTTAGGGTTTTGGTTTTAGATTTAAGGGATAGGGTTTAGGTTTTATGTTTTTGGGTTGGTTATTTTGATATTAGGGTGTAGGGTATCTGTTTTTGGGTTTGGGTTTCTGATTTTAGGTTTTAGAGTTTGAGGATTAGGGTTTGAAGTATAGGGTTTTGGGAAAAGGTTTTAGGATTTTGGGTTTTTCTTTTAGAGTTTTGGTTTTAGATTTAAGGTATAGGGTTTATGTTTTATGTTTTAGAGTTAAGGATTTCAATATTAGGGTATAGGGGATATGATTTTGGGTTTAGGGTTCAGTTTTTTCGATCTAGAGTTTAGGGATTACGGTTTAGGTTATGGTGTTTTGGGACTAGGTTTCAGGATTTTGGGTTTTGGTTTTAGGGTTTTGGTTTTAGATTTAAGGCATAGAGTTTAGGTTTTATATTTTTATGGTTAAGTATTTTATGATTAGTGTATGGGGGATATTTTTTGGGGTTTTGGGTTCAAGTTTTTGGATTTAGAATTTCAGGATTAGAGTTTTGGGTATAGGGTTTTGGGACTAGGTTTTAGGATTTTGGGTTTTGGTTTTAGGGTTCTGGTTTTAGATTTAACAGCTAGGGTTTAGGTTTTATATTAAGGATCAAGGATTTCAAGATTATGGTATAGAGGATATGTATTTGGGTTTAGGGTACATATTTTTTTGATTTAGAGTTTATGGATTAGTGTTTTGTGTATAGGGTTTTGGGATTGGGTTTTAAGATTTGGGGTTTTGGTTTTAGGTTTTTTGTTTTAGATATAAGGGTTAGGGTTTAGGTTTTCTGTTTTAGGGTTAGGTATTTTAAGATTATGGTATAGGGTATATGTTTTTCTATTTAGGTTTCATCTTTTTGTATTTAGATTTTATAGATTAGGGTTTCAGTTATAGGGTTTTGGTACTAGGTTTTAGGATTTTGGGTTTTGGTTTTTTGGTTTTGGTCTTAAATTTATGGGCTAGGTTTAAGGTTTTAGGTTTTAGGGTTAAGTATTTCATGATTAGGGTATGGGGGATATTTTTTTGGGTTTAGGGTTCTGATTTTTGGATTTGGAGTTTATGGATTTGGGTTTCAGGTATAGGGTTTTTTGACTTGGTTTTAGGATTTTCGGTTTTGGTTTTAGAGTTTTGGTTTTAGTTTAAGGGCTAGGGTTCAGGTTTTTTGTTTTAGGGTTAAATAATGAAATATTACACTATAGGGGATATGTTTTGGGGTTTAGAGTTCATCTTTTCAGATTTAGATTTTAGTTATTAGGGTTTCAGTTATAGGCTTTTGGGAGCAAGTTTTAGGATTTTGGGTTTTAGTTATAGCGTTTTGGTTTTAGTTTTAAGGAGTAGGGTTTAGGTTTTATTTTTTAGGGTTAAGAATTTCAATATTTGGGTATAGGGGATATTTTTTTAGGTTCTAGGTTTTTATTTTTGGATTTAGAGTTTTGGGATTAGGGTTTCATGTAAGGGGTTTTGGGACTAGGTTTTTGGATTTATGGTTTTGGTTTTAGGGTTTCAGTTTTAGATTTAAGGGTAGGGTTTAGGTTTTAAGTTTTAGGATTAAAGATTTCAATATTAGGGTGTATGGGATATGTTTTGGGGTTTAGTTTCAGATTTTTTGATTTAGAGTTCAGGGATTATGGTTTCGGGTGTAGGGTTTTCGGACTAGGTTTTAGGATTTTGGGTTTGGGTTTTGGTATTAGATTTAACAGTTGGGGTTTAGGTTTTATGTTTTAGGGTTAAGGATTTAACGACTTGGGTATAGGGGATATGTTTTGTGTTTTGGGTTCTGATTTTAATATTTAGAGTTTAGTGATTAGGTATTTAGGTATAGAGTTTTAAGACTGGGTTTTAGGATTTTGGGTTTTGGTCTTAGGGTTTTGGCTTTAGATTTAAGGGACAGGGTTTAGGTTTTATGTTTAAGGGTTAATAATTTTAATATTAGGGTATATAGGATATGTTTTCGGGTTTGGAATTCGATTTTTTGGATTTAGAGTTTAGGTATTAGCGTTTCAGGTATAGGGTTTTGGGACTAGGTTTTAGTATTTTGGGTTTTAGTTTTAGGGTTTTGGTTTTAGATTTAAGGGATAGGGTTTAGGTTTTATATTTTTGGGTTGGTTATTTTGATATTAGGGTGTAGGGTATCTGTTTTTGGGTTTGGGTTTCTGATTTTAGGTTTTAGAGTTTGAGGATTAGGGTTTGAAGTATAGGGTTTTGGGAAAAGGTTTTAGGATTTTGGGTTTTTCTTTTAGAGTTTTGGTTTTAGATTTAAGGTATAGGGTTTATGTTTTATGTTTTAGAGTTAAGGATTTCAATATTAGGGTATATGGGATATGATTTTGGGTTTAGGGTTCAGTTTTTTTGATTTAGAGTTTAGGGATTACGGTTTAGGTTATGGTGTTTTGGGACTAGGTTTCAGGATTTTGGGTTTTGGTTTTAGGGTTTTGGTTTTAGATTTAAGGGATAGAGTTTAGGTTTTATATTTTTATGGTTAAGTATTTTATGATTAGGGTATGGGGGATATTTTTGGGGGTTTTGGGTCCAAGATTTTGGATTTAGAATTTCAGGATTAGAATTTTGGGTATAGGGTTTTTGGGACTAGGTTTTAGGATTTTGGGTTTTGGTTTTAGGGTTTTGGTTTTAGATTTAACAGCTGGAGTTTAGGTTTTATATTAAGGATCAAGGATTTCAAGATTAGGGTATAGAGAATATGTATTTGGGTTTAGGGTACATATTTTTTTGATTTAGAGTTTATGGATTAGTGTTTTGTGTATAGGGTTTTGGGACTGGGTTTTAAGATTTGGGGTTTTGGTTTTAGGTTTTTTGTTTTAGATATAAGGGTTAGGGTTCAGGTTTTCTGTTTTAGGGTTAGGTATTTTAAGATTATGGTATAGGGTATATGTGTTTCTGTTTAGGGTTCATCTTTTTGTATTTAGATTTTATAGATTAGGGTTTCAGTTATAGGGTTTTGGTACTAGGTTTTAGGATTTTGGTTTTTGGTTTTTTGGTTTTGGTTTTTTGGTTTTGGTCTTAAATTTATGGGCTAGGGTTAAGGTTTTAGGTTTTAGGGTTAAGTATTTCATGATTAGGGTATGGGGGATATTTTTTTGGGTTTAGGGTTCTGATTTTTGGATTTGGATTTTATGGATTTGGGTTTCAGGTATAGGGTTTTTGAACTTGGTTTTAGGATTTTCGATTTTGGTTTTAGAGTTTTGGTTTTAGTTTAAGGGCTAGGGTTCAGGTTTTTTGTTTTAGGGTTAAATAATGAAATATTACACTATAGGGGATATGTTTTGGGGTTTAGAGTTCATCTTTTCAGATTTAGATTTTAGTTATTAGGGTTTCAGTTATAGGCTTTTAGGACCAAGTTTTAGGATTTTGGGTTTTGGTTATAGAGTTTTGGTTTTAGTTTTAAGGACTAGGGTTTAGGTTTTATTTTTTAGGGTTAAGAATTTCAATATTTGGGAATAGGGGATATTTTTTTAGGTTCTAGGTTTTTATTTTTGGATTTAGAGTTTTGGGATTATGGTTTCACGTAAGGGGTTTTGGGACTAGGTTTTTGGATTTATGGTTTTGGTTTTAGGGTTTCAGTTTTAGATTTAAGGGTAGGGTTTAGGTTTTAAGTTTTAGGGTTAAGGATTTCAATATTAGGGTGTATGGGATATGTTTTGGGGTTTAGTTTCATATTTTTTTGATTTAGAGTTCAGGGATTATGGTTTCGGGTGTAGGGTTTTCGGACTAGGTTTTAGGATTTTGGGTTTGGGTTTTGGTTTTAGGGTTTTGGTATTAGATTTAACGGTTGGGGTTTAGGTTTTATGTTTTAGGGTTAAGGATTTAAAGACTTGGGTATAGGGGATATGTTTTGTGCTTTGGGTTCAGATTTTAAGATTTAGAGTTTAGTGATTAGGTTTTTAGGTATAGAGTTTTAAGAATGGGTATTAGGATTTTGGGTTTTGGTCTTAGGGTTTTGGCTTTAGATTTAAGGGACAGGGTTTAGTTTTTATGTTTCAGGGTTGATAATTTTAATATTAGGGTATATAGGATATGTTTTCAGGTTTGGCATTTGATTTTTTGGATTTAGAGTTTAGGTATTAGTGTTTCAGGTATAGGTTTTTGGGACTAGGTTTTAGTATTTTGGGTTTTAGTTTTAGGGTTTTGGTTTTAGATTTAAGGGATAGGGTTTAGGTTTTATGTTTTTGGGTTGGTTATTTTGATATTAGGGTGTAGGGTATCTGTTTTTGGGTTTGGGTTTCTGATTTTAGGTTTTAGAGTTTGAGGATTAGGGTTTGAAGTATAGGGTTTTGGGAAAAGGTTTTAGGATTTTGGGTTTTTCTTTTAGAGTTTTGGTTTTAGATTTAAGGTATAGGGTTTATGTTTTATGTTTTAGAGTTAAGGATTTCAATATTAGGGTATAGGGGATATGATTTTGGGTTTAGGGTTCAGTTTTTTCGATCTAGAGTTTAGGGATTACGGTTTAGGTTATGGTGTTTTGGGACTAGGTTTCAGGATTTTGGGTTTTGGTTTTAGGGTTTTGGTTTTAGATTTAAGGCATAGAGTTTAGGTTTTATATTTTTATGGTTAAGTATTTTATGATTAGTGTATGGGGGATATTTTTTGGGGTTTTGGGTTCAAGTTTTTGGATTTAGAATTTCAGGATTAGAGTTTTGGGTATAGGGTTTTGGGACTAGGTTTTAGGATTTTGGGTTTTGGTTTTAGGGTTCTGGTTTTAGATTTAACAGCTAGGGTTTAGGTTTTATATTAAGGATCAAGGATTTCAAGATTATGGTATAGAGGATATGTATTTGGGTTTAGGGTACATATTTTTTTGATTTAGAGTTTATGGATTAGTGTTTTGTGTATAGGGTTTTGGGATTGGGTTTTAAGATTTGGGGTTTTGGTTTTAGGTTTTTTGTTTTAGATATAAGGGTTAGGGTTTAGGTTTTCTGTTTTAGGGTTAGGTATTTTAAGATTATGGTATAGGGTATATGTTTTTCTATTTAGGTTTCATCTTTTTGTATTTAGATTTTATAGATTAGGGTTTCAGTTATAGGGTTTTGGTACTAGGTTTTAGGATTTTGGGTTTTGGTTTTTTGGTTTTGGTCTTAATTTATGGGCTAGGTTTAAGGTTTTAGGTTTTAGGGTTAAGTATTTCATGATTAGGGTATGGGGGATATTTTTTTGGGTTTAGGGTTCTGATTTTTGGATTTGGAGTTTATGGATTTGGGTTTCAGGTATAGGGTTTTTTGACTTGGTTTTAGGATTTTCGGTTTTGGTTTTAGAGTTTTGGTTTTAGTTTAAGGGCTAGGGTTCAGGTTTTTTGTTTTAGGGTTAAATAATGAAATATTACACTATAGGGGATATGTTTTGGGGTTTAGAGTTCATCTTTTCAGATTTAGATTTTAGTTATTAGGGTTTCAGTTATAGGCTTTTGGGAGCAAGTTTTAGGATTTTGGGTTTTAGTTATAGCGTTTTGGTTTTAGTTTTAAGGAGTAGGGTTTAGGTTTTATTTTTTAGGGTTAAGAATTTCAATATTTGGGTATAGGGGATATTTTTTTAGGTTCTAGGTTTTTATTTTTGGATTTAGAGTTTTGGGATTAGGGTTTCATGTAAGGGGTTTTGGGACTAGGTTTTTGGATTTATGGTTTTGGTTTTAGGGTTTCAGTTTTAGATTTAAGGGTAGGGTTTAGGTTTTAAGTTTTAGGATTAAAGATTTCAATATTAGGGTGTATGGGATATGTTTTGGGGTTTAGTTTCAGATTTTTTGATTTAGAGTTCAGGGATTATGGTTTCGGGTGTAGGGTTTTCGGACTAGGTTTTAGGATTTTGGGTTTGGGTTTTGGTATTAGATTTAACAGTTGGGGTTTAGGTTTTATGTTTTAGGGTTAAGGATTTAACGACTTGGGTATAGGGGATATGTTTTGTGTTTTGGGTTCTGATTTTAATATTTAGAGTTTAGTGATTAGGTATTTAGGTATAGAGTTTTAAGACTGGGTTTTAGGATTTTGGGTTTTGGTCTTAGGGTTTTGGCTTTAGATTTAAGGGACAGGGTTTAGGTTTTATGTTTAAGGGTTAATAATTTTAATATTAGGGTATATAGGATATGTTTTCGGGTTTGGAATTCGATTTTTTGGATTTAGAGTTTAGGTATTAGCGTTTCAGGTATAGGGTTTTGGGACTAGGTTTTAGTATTTTGGGTTTTAGTTTTAGGGTTTTGGTTTTAGATTTAAGGGATAGGGTTTAGGTTTTATATTTTTGGGTTGGTTATTTTGATATTAGGGTGTAGGGTATCTGTTTTTGGGTTTGGGTTTCTGATTTTAGGTTTTAGAGTTTGAGGATTAGGGTTTGAAGTATAGGGTTTTGGGAAAAGGTTTTAGGATTTTGGGTTTTTCTTTTAGAGTTTTGGTTTTAGATTTAAGGTATAGGGTTTATGTTTTATGTTTTAGAGTTAAGGATTTCAATATTAGGGTATATGGGATATGATTTTGGGTTTAGGGTTCAGTTTTTTTGATTTAGAGTTTAGGGATTACGGTTTAGGTTATGGTGTTTTGGGACTAGGTTTCAGGATTTTGGGTTTTGGTTTTAGGGTTTTGGTTTTAGATTTAAGGGATAGAGTTTAGGTTTTATATTTTTATGGTTAAGTATTTTATGATTAGGGTATGGGGGATATTTTTGGGGGTTTTGGGTCCAAGATTTTGGATTTAGAATTTCAGGATTAGAATTTTGGGTATAGGGTTTTGGACTAGGTTTTAGGATTTTGGGTTTTGGTTTTAGGGTTTTGGTTTTAGATTTAACAGCTGGAGTTTAGGTTTTATATTAAGGATCAAGGATTTCAAGATTAGGGTATAGAGAATATGTATTTGGGTTTAGGGTACATATTTTTTTGATTTAGAGTTTATGGATTAGTGTTTTGTGTATAGGGTTTTGGGACTGGGTTTTAAGATTTGGGGTTTTGGTTTTAGGTTTTTTGTTTTAGATATAAGGGTTAGGGTTCAGGTTTTCTGTTTTAGGGTTAGGTATTTTAAGATTATGGTATAGGGTATATGTGTTTCTGTTTAGGGTTCATCTTTTTGTATTTAGATTTTATAGATTAGGGTTTCAGTTATAGGGTTTTGGTACTAGGTTTTAGGATTTTGGTTTTTGGTTTTTTGGTTTTGGTTTTTTGGTTTTGGTCTTAAATTTATGGGCTAGGGTTAAGGTTTTAGGTTTTAGGGTTAAGTATTTCATGATTAGGGTATGGGGGATATTTTTTTGGGTTTAGGGTTCTGATTTTTGGATTTGGATTTTATGGATTTGGGTTTCAGGTATAGGGTTTTTGAACTTGGTTTTAGGATTTTCGATTTTGGTTTTAGAGTTTTGGTTTTAGTTTAAGGGCTAGGGTTCAGGTTTTTTGTTTTAGGGTTAAATAATGAAATATTACACTATAGGGGATATGTTTTGGGGTTTAGAGTTCATCTTTTCAGATTTAGATTTTAGTTATTAGGGTTTCAGTTATAGGCTTTTAGGACCAAGTTTTAGGATTTTGGGTTTTGGTTATAGAGTTTTGGTTTTAGTTTTAAG